>JAPYZA010003347.1:0-26138 GCA_030522685.1 Eupelmus azureus | reverse complement strand
CAATCTCCCTTTTTCTCAAAGGACATAAAATCGTACTGTCCAGACATCCCCGGGGACTTTCCCTACCCGATCGTCGCCGATCCCGATCGCAGCCTGGCCGTCCAGCTGGGCATGATTGACGAGGCCGGTAAAGACGAGCCCGAGCTTGCCTGCACCGTGCGCGCCCTCTACATCGTCAGTCCGGATCACAGGCTCAGGCTGTCCATGCACTATCCGACCAGCACTGGACGCAACGTCGAGTGAGTTTTTTTGAAGCATTTTAAGCCTGATTTAATTGTTTTTCGTTATCTGCGTTATAATGTAAGAGTAAGATAGCTACTCAAAAATTAAGAGTATAATGACATATATATCAATCACTTGATCGTTTCAGTGAAATCCTGAGGGTGATTGACTCACTACAGCTCGTCGACCGGAAACCTGAGGTCGTCACGCCGGCCAATTGGACGGTAAGCCATTTACGCGAACGAATCGTTAAAATAACAAATGGCTTGTACTTTATTAAAGAGGTCGAAATTTTTTAGCCTGGTGACAAGGTGATGATTGTGCCATCTGTCAAGGAGGAGGATGTCCCCACGCTCTTCCCTAATGGAATTGACCGAGTGAGCATGCCGTCAGGAAAAGTCTACGTCCGTACGACCACCGATTATTGATATTGAATTATTAATTGCTCTTAGATCTTATCAATTTAATTAATTAATCTATATAATTAATTATTTTTTAACTTTTATTGATCTTAGCGTATTTATCGTTGTAGAAAGATTACGAGATTTCAATAAATTAGTCGAATTAAAAGAGTTGTAAGAGTTCAGCTGAAGCTTTTCTCTTAAATTAATCTGATAACTTAAGCTTTTAAGATTGACAAAAAATTTTTATAATTTATTTTAGTATAGAACTTTCACGTTAACGATTATGAAGCTATAAACAACTCGTGCTGCGCCTGATAACAATTCTTTTTTACGTAGATTATTCGCTGATTTTATTTTTAAAAAACCGTATTAGACATTTCTCAGTCTGCAAGGAACTATCTATATATATTCTCAATCATTTTCCTTATAAAAACAAAACAATCAAAGAAAAAAAACAAGAAAGCAGTAAACTATACTTACGATGTTAGGCGGCAGCTTGTGGCCAGGCAGGTACTTGACGTTCTCGTGCTGCTCGTTGATGATCTCGGTGAGCTTCTTGCCGTTAATCATCTCCTCGTAGACGTACATCGTCACCTTCTCCTCGAACTTGTCGCTGAACTTGCTGACATTGGCGCCCACGATTTTCGCGATCGCCGAACCCCTAGTTCACACATTTCGTTATAGATTTTTCTGCGCTTTTTCATCTCAACGCGCGAAATCGCTCCGGTTAGTAAGAAAAGGCTCGGTTTTCCCATAGCTCGGCCAGACTTTACACACTCCGCGAAAACTATACCACCAGACTTACGCAACGGGCGATTTAATTTTAGTGTTTGCGCGTTTAAAATTACACGCGCGTGAACGCGTGCACTGTTCGCTATATTAGCGGGTGCACGCATCGTAAATCCAAAGTATTCGATCGCTCGAACCGCGAAGTAAAACCAATTACTTCACTTGAAAGTCGAAAGTATATTCTGCACAGAACCGCTCGTTTACGTTTTAAAACTCGCTGTTGCTGAAACCAAGCGAAAACTGCTTCAGTCCTCAGACGAGGAAAGTGATCTTATCACACGAGCGAACGGCGACTTTTCACCGGCTTTTTATCGACTGGACTGGATTTTACTCTCGGCGCTCGAATTTAAAATAAATATATGTATAGTGAATCTCTGCGAGGCTGTGTGCACGAGATTCTGGCGTGAGGAGAGACCAGTCGGTTGGCCTTGGATGACGCCTCCGTACGGTGCCAATGTGTATAATGTAGTCCGAGACGCGACGTCTTTGTATGTCTCTTTTATTCTGTTCTGGTGTGATTTTTTATGTTTTGAGTATGAGTTTTAATTTATTGGTGATATTAAATTTTTGTTTGTTTTTCTTCGAGTATGTTATTTAGAGTACGGTGGAAAATATAAAAAAAGGGATTTTTCATTTAGATATCTTGATCTTGATTGAAGAGTTTTAAAGTTAATTCTTTAATTTTTGCTTTTCTTTATCAGGCTTTTATTACCATTGACAGTCACTTCTCAAGTTTTATTATTCGATTTATTGAAGCAATATAATTGCATAACTTAATGTCAAGATGATAAGGACCATTTACATTCATTCGTAATAACAGAAAAAATGTTATCGGCGTTCAAATGCAGCTACAATTAGTGTTCCTGCATTACAATACATTTAAATAAATTTTTAATAATTTTTGGCGCGCGAATCAATAAAACAAGTTTTTCATCAAATTTAATCCATATATGCTGTGTATTATAAGATTTAAATAACCATATGCATTATTAATAACCGAGTTTTATAAATAGGAAAAAACTTAAAAATCTTTATTTAAATTTCGTGTTTTAACTTCGAGTTTCTTAATTTTAATCGGTCTGGTCTTTTTTATTAAACAACGTCCATCTCAGTGTCACTCGCCGAGCTTATATCGCGCGCGAGCTTTTCTAAAGCTTCACGCCACGTCTATTTTCGTAGCGCGCAAGATCGTTTCCTGGTAATTAAAAATTCGAATATCGATGCGCTATATTAATTTTTGTTGGATCTTATCGAGACTGCTGAACGATCTTCACGACGACCTTGCAACACTACGTTTATCTATTTATTAATTCATGGATCTCGATTTCGCGTTGCACGGGTTATCTCGTAAAGTCTCAGACACAATTTTAGATTTTGTTTGCGTGAATGTTATGTCAGCGAGCAAAAGTGATTTTCATTTTTTCATTTTCTGTATTTTCGAAAAAACATAAATCAAACTTCAGTCGAGTGAAGGTGGCGTATTTCAAAAATTTAATTGAAAACAAATAATGTATTGTTTGTGTAAAATTATTGAAGGCGTTTGTCACTGAAGTGTCCTCTTGATAGTTCGCTTTGACTATTTCTAATAGTAATAATAATAACTCACCAATTGCCGCTCCCAACGATGCAAATCTTCGTTTTCGACATGTTGCCAAAAAATACAACGAACGTACGGCGGATGAAACTTATCTAATCGAAATTAAAACAATTCTGTCAGATCAACAGTAAAAATAATATAAACCATGTAATTGCATACTGTAAACATTTTGAATAAATCGCGCCAGAATTTCCTTGCCCACTTAAAAATAATTTACTACACAATTCGCTGAATTCATTTCTCGCGCAATTACGTATGTATATTATATTTTCATTCACAAAATTTAATGTTTTTTAAAATTTTAAAAGACAAACTAAATTTTTCGTATAAACAAATTTTACCAGAAACGATATTATATTTCCGTCAATTTTAATTTTAGTCCAAGGTATATTATTTAAGTACTGTTTTCAAAATAAAATAAAATAAAATAAAATAAAGAAAATTACAATAGAAAACGCAAACTAAAAAATAAATTTATTTAAATGCCGCTACAGTTTCTCCGCAGATACAAACGTAAAAGTCGTCCAAACTTGAGGCTTTGGCGCGTAAATTCGAAAACTCGCGTCACGCCCGAAAACCATTCACTCCAGGCAACAAGTACACATGAAAAAAAATCACATAACAAAATTCTCCACACTTGATTCACAAAAACTCCAAATCTTTAACTAAAACCTCAATTCACACATTCACAATTCCTTTACCATACAAAAAACCGCGACAACGCGAAACCAGCCCGACAACACACAAAACAAGCTAACGTATCCTCAGCGAGGCGCGACGACTACCTGTCCGAAACTACTCGTCGGGAACGAAAAAAAAAACTAAGACGCTACTATCTAATAAGGTATAACAAAATAAAGAATGCGAGGTGGGGGTGGCAGTTTAGCGAGCCACCCTTTCTCTTACGTACGAGCTTGGCGGATGCCGAGAGCGAAGTGAGCTCGGCGCTCAGCGGTTATTCCTTCTAGTCTTCAGCCGACCTTAGCGCGCGCGCTCGTAGTTGGCTGCCCGTCAAGCTGTCGTCCAAGCGGCGAGCCAAGGATCTCGCCGCTTCTTCCCCGTTTTAAAATTAGCGCGGGGGGAAGGTTGTGATAATGCATCTCGCGCACCGAGTGCACAGATACGACAGAGCAGTTTGACAGTCGAATTAGCACCTGGACGTATGGCTTGTCAATTATCGGACTGTCAATATGCGGAGGTTGGCTCTTGGTCGATAGGCGCTGGAGCGACGCTTTTCTGGAGGAGGACGAGGCGTTACGCAAGCGCAAGATTTTTTTTAGAGATTTATGCGCTTGTTGGTGGTGACATGACAAGGTATTATCATGTCGTGAGCCAAGATAATTGAAACATAGTTGACGATGAGTTATAATAAAAATGTTAAGAGCAGTTGGAAAATCCAGTTATCGTTCTTGGATGTGATTACTACTTCAGAATCGGTGATATTGATTTCAAATGAAATCATGTAAAAGGATTTTCGTTTTCGTGGTTCGGCTGGAAAGACTTTATTTATCATAATTAATTAAAAGATAGAATAAAAATAATCTATAAATTGTTTACTATAAAAATAAGTAAGTAAAAATTATTAAAATACGTGTACGATTTAAAATTATTGCATCGTAGTATATTGTTTATTGCATAGTTAGTAGATCATGCAAATGATAGCCCATAATAAGAAATGTTTGGATCGACAATTCTAGTCATAATATCTTTAAAAAACGCGAATTTTAAATGCAATTTATTGTGTGTATACGCATGCAAACATGAGATTCGCGGACTCGACTATAAAGATAACTAACGATGAAAATAGTGACTTTATATTTTTATGATGGCTTAGCTAGACCACTAAAGAGATATTAGTTTATATAGATAAGTTGATAGAACTACATTAAGCTAATCGTTGTTTATGAGTTTCAGTTCTATAAATAAAATTTAAAATAATTCTAAAGTAATAAGCCGTGATTAAAGCATTTGTAATTCATTTTATGAATGCTGTAAATTATTCGATTAAATTATGTAATTCAATCAATTAGTCTAATCGGCCTCGATGCTTGCAAAACATCTGTGCTAGTGCAACCCTGAGTTCAAGACCCTTAAATTGTCAAGGGTCAAATTTTATTTTTATAATAACATCTTCCTTCTTCCGCTGTTTATTTTTAATTTTTTAATCGTGATGCATTTGCAAGTTATAAAGAAGGTAATAGATAAAAATATTCTTAGGTGTTAAATCTTTACGTAATGACTACTATCTACAAAATATGATTTGGAAATTAGAAAAGTCTTTTATAATTAAAGGGTCATATCGAATAAAGTTGTTGTGTAGAGAATAAAAAATGGATTTTTTTCTATTTAAAGTTTCTTTTATCTGGCTCTTAAATTCAGAAATATAAATAAATATTTTGACACAGTATCCTGCGCTAATTTCCTTATTTGATAAGCCCCTTTAATTAAAATAAAATAATTTATGTTTTGTAATACTTACAAAAGATTACTAAAATTAAACTAAGAAATAAGCTGTTCCGATATTTTTGTAATCTAAAAAATTATTAAACTATAAAGTGTAACTATTCTCATAAAGACTTAACTATTTAATAAATACGTAACTGTTCTATAAAGCTAAAAAAATATTTTATAAATAACCCGCCACCTAGTAAAGAACGCAAAAAAATTTATTTCTGCTTCTAGTCAAAATTATTTTTTTATTTCTATATAATACAAAATTTGCATATGTAAATCGTGCAGATAAACGTGTTAATAATCTTTGTAAAATTCGAAAATGTACATAACAATCAGCTTTTTATTTCCAAATAAAATCCAAAACCTTAGAAAAAAATTTAATATTAATTTAAATTTAATAAAATGTTCAAAAGAACAAATTGATTACCTACACCATTTTTATAGTCTCTTTGAGTATAACTTCATTACAAAACACGTAGTAAAAAACTATGTAAACTTAAAAAAAATAACAAACAAATAACCTGCCACGCGTCGAGAGAAATGATTATCCCCAGTATTCGCGGGGATAACTCGATGATATTTGTTATAATGATGATGCAAGCTTTGGCTTTGGTTGAATGAACTTCGATGAGTGACGAAATATGGCAAGCACACGTGCGTGGTGATGATGATGATGACGATGATGACTTTCAACGGTATCTATGCTCTCTTTCTCTCTGTTTCTTTGTTATTTTCTAAACGCTTTCAGAGGTCCTCAAAGGTGGCTCTTTGGCGAGCTGGCTTGATGTTGCACCTGATGTTCGAATTGGGCATCGGTGTCGTCCCTAAAATTTCGAGATTTAAGAAAACGTGCATTGGAAAAATAAACTTAATTATTTCATGGTCTTAAATAAAATTAAAAATATTCTCACTTTTTGCTTAAAAAAATTATAATAAAGTTAAAAATTGAATGTAATACCGTAAATAATTTTTTCATCCTTTTCAAATATAATTTTTATTAAAAGAATAAATGTTAGGTAACTATATAACATTAACAAATAATAATCGTATATTTCTTCAATAATTTTGAAGTACATTCTGTAGTAGATTTTGTTCGTAACATTATCGTAAATATTTCAGTTCAACATTTTTTGGTTCCGAATTAATGCGTTCTTTTACAACACAGTATATTTTTGTTCGTTGAATAAGATCTTAAGAAAAAAAAGATTTGTTTTTTGCGCATTCTATGCGATATTAATGTAGTTATATTTTTCTACCTAAAAATTTTTTTTAATTTTATCAAGAGTAAATTGCTTGAATTTATCGCCTAAAAGTGAATAATATTAAGTGTATACATACTTCTATTAATTGATTAAATTAAAATATATTTTCTTTTCAGTTTTCAACAGTATAGACTTTCATTGAAATAAAATGTTCAAAATATATTTGCATCTATAATCTACACTATAAATATTGAAATTCGTATGCATTTATTTTTGGCCGAAATTATTAAATTATTTTCTTTGACTTATAACAATTATGCTTGGTATTTCGTATACGTACTTTTAAAAGAAGTTGTAAGAGCTTTATAATTTCAATGTATATAAATCAATAATTTTAATTATGCAACTCTCATTTCTATTTGCTCTTGCGTTTTTGTTTTTTGAGCAAGAAGCTGATTTTATATTAAAAAATTTAACTTTTTTTTATTCTTTCATTTTATAATTGTAAATTTTTTATGTGGTTAGAAAATTTTTCAGAAAATCATTACCTCTTCAACTTAAAAATATTAGTATTATGTAAGTTAATACATGAACACAGTGACGTATTTATATATCAATTTCAAAACTTAAAGTCCATCAAAACATACCGTTTATGTGTAATTTTTAAAATTTTTTGTGAAAATAAATGCACTTATCAATCATAAGGACAATTGATTAATAATGAAACTGACTTTGATATTTCTTGAAACAGTTCTAAAAAAATAAGCAACAAAGCACCTCTTTTAAATATTTCTTCAGATCTTTTTTTCACATGACACTTTTCTTCTTTGCGCATATAAACAAAAATCCCACAGCGCAAAAAATATGTACAGGTATATATACATCTTTGTCTATCTTTAGAAGAAATGAAGAATTATTTCCTGATTAAGAGTTTTCTAATAAATTAGAGTAAAATCAATTTAAATTTATCTACTCGATTTCTATTACACGAATTTTCAATTAATTTTTTTTCATGATTAAGTAATAATAATTTAGTAGTGATGAGCAAAAACTTAAAATTTAATTCAAATTTGGCACTCCTAACAAATTTGCAAGAATAAAAAATTTACAAATTAAACAGTGACGAAAAGCAACAATTAATATTATTCAATATTTTTAAGTAACAATTCGGACTCATTTACTTAACATAATAATTTATTACTAGTTTTTTTTTTTTTTTCAATTTCAACTGAATTTTCAGACAAACTTTCAATAATCTCATTTAACAATAGATCCCTGCTTTACCACTTTTAAAGTAGAAATTATGAATTTTTAGTAATACATAAACAGAACTGACTAATTCATATGAGAAAATGCAAATTCCATTAAAAGGTTCATTTGCAAAGCCATTTCAAGAAATTAATTTTCTTTAATCACAGTCATTTTTAGCTAAACCATTAAAATCCAGTTGTGATAGAACAGGGATCAAAAATCCATTTTACTTATCCTCAAACCCCTACGACGTATAGGAGGTGCAGTTTATCTGATTCAATGCCTCGTTCATGACAATCTATTTCACTCGTTGTGTCTCTGAAGTTTTTTCTTCACGCATGAAGAAGTTGATTTTGGATTTTGTATTTTTTGTAATGGACGTATTACACGTGGGCCTTACATGTGTTCGGGGTGATTGCGAATGCAATCAATAAGGTCCGCTGCCTTAAGCTCGCCCACACAAATTCTGTGAATGGCCGTGAATAGGGGAAAACGACTCTCCATGCCTTGAGCCTTGAGCATATAATTCACTTCTTCGGCGGTGAACGGACCTTGGAGCTTCTGACCGTTCAGCATCTCTTTCTCGAGTTCTTCTATGGTCTACAGACATTTATAGTATTTAAAATAGTTTTATTTAATAGCAATAAAAAGATTCCAAATTATAATTGTAATACAAACACAATTGAAATAAACAAAATCAAACAAATAAAGTAAAATTTTTCGCATAAAACTGCAAGATAAAAAACATTTCGAATTATTTTTCACATAAAAATAATTTTTGAATAATATATAATTTAGAAGATAATAGCTATACTCAATATATGTAATATCCTAAATTATAAATTAAAATATATATATATATATATATATATATATATATAGGAAGAACATACCTTGCCAGTCTTCACGAACGCTTCAGAGACCTTACGATTTCTGCCTCCGTAACACGTGGTGATCAGATCAGCAACACCACAACTTTCGAAGAAAGTAGCAAGTTTACCTCCTGGGAAGAAAACGTCGACAAACTTGATCATCTCCATCAGGCCGAGCCTGATTACAGCTGCTTTTGTATTATCGCCCAAACCGAGACCATCCACAAAGCCAGCTCCACATGCCACGATATTCTATAAATTAAAATAACATTAATATTCTAATGAATTGTTACACAAGAACCATTTTTTAATTTAATCTTTATAATTTAGAAAGTTATGATTTACTAAACTATTTAAATGAATTAATATTAATTTCTTCAGAATCAAATTATTCGTTTTTTACAATTAATCAAAATGATTAATTACAACTATTTTTATGGAGAAAAAAAATTGTATGTACACATTACATCATAACTACTAATGTAATAAACTTTTTAAATTCACAAAAGATTGTATTTTTTTCTAAATAAAACCTATTATATCCCCCAAATTTATTTAAAAATCAAAATCTTTTATAGCAAAGCAATATAAATAATGTCAGTAAAAAAAAAGTTGTTTAATTTTTGTACAAATGAAATTCATTCAACAAGCAGTGCTATTCTTAATCAATCAGCAATTAAATTTCTGCATACTAAGCAGTATCCCACTTTCCGTTGAGGCTATTCATTGAAAAGTGCACAGCAGTGTCGTTCACCCGCTTGACATTAAAGCCTCGGAAGTGTGTGTATACAGAAAGGCAAGCGCAAGCGCAAGCAGCTCGAGTCAAAAATACCTTGAGAGCACCGCAACACTCGACGGAATCAACGTCCTCGACGACGACGACTCGGAAGTACGACGTCTGGATCAGATCCCTGAGTATCGGCGCCTTCGTCTTATCCTTGCAGCCTGCAAAATTAAATATTCATTGTAATAAAGTGGCCATTGTATTTACTCGTGTAATTTATGTTTAAAGTAGTATTCCATATTTTATAAGTCATTGACTTACAATGACTTGTATTTTCTTAATTAATGTATAAAAAATCTATATGGAGTGTAGTTTTAAATATATTTCTCTACAATAGTCAGTGTACTAACACGTACTAGTAAATATTATAATTTTTCTTTTTTACGAAAAAATCCATACGAATACGGCGTTTGATTTTTCGTTTTAAAATAAATAGAACAAAAAAGCTGAACTACTTTTTAGTACTAAATACGTCGGAAATAGGAAAGATCTATATAAAACAAAATATGTTTTATAACTTATGCTAAACATCCGTTCCAAGACAGATAAAAGTTCTGATCTCAAAAGAGTTACAGATAGCGATAGCACTCATTTTATTCATATTTAATAGAAAATGAAAGTATTTATGAAAATAATGATTTCGATTGAAAAAAGTTAATTGGCTTCACATAAAGAAACAGTAAACCGAATAAATGTCCTAAAAAATAAATATAGAAAAAAAAATTATAGAAAAAACGTTCGAAAACTAAATGAATATCAAAATTAATCCGCAATCAAAATACTCCATCTCACAGTCATTTACAGCTACAGTGAAACTACACATTAGGAGAACGTAAATAGAAAATACTCAGACGCTGCAATATAAGCCGTTTTTCCTCACGCTTCCCGTTTTCGAGCGTCATCGGCGCGCGCAATATTCCCACTTCATGCGGTAAACGTGTGCACGTGACGTGCACGCAAGAGCAAAAAAGACGGGAGAAGAAGACGCGCGAACTTGTGCCGCTTCGGACGCGCGCGCTCGCGTAATCTTCGCGCGAATATTGTGTAACGGCGAGTTCACTGACGATTTTTTTAACGACGCGCAAATTAAACGTTTTTTTATGTTGACTTTACGATAGATTAGTTACAAGTCTATTAAAGTTAGGTCTGTGATCTCTGTTTTTTGAATGATGTGTAACAATACACGAGGTTGAAGAATTTTGTATTTTTTCTTTTTCGCTGGGATGAGCCTTTTTTTAAGAGAATTTATACCAGTGCTGTTTATACTTATGAAGTTTTAAAGAAAGATGTTTAGACTCATAAATTATAACTTAATGCATAACAAGCTTATTAAAATAGAATTATCAAGCAAGATTTAATTAATAAAATATAATTTTAATCAATGAGATAAAAACCATATTTTTGTTCAGTGTTATAGATTGACAGAAACAATTTATAAAGTTTGTAAACATATGTTAAAAACAAATAGTTTATAACTGTATATTAACGATTTTATGATATCGCAATTTAATTAAAAAATTTCTATCTCAATTAATTATAGAAGTAATAACAACATAAAGCAAGTATAAATTTCATAAATATTCGAATAAAAAATATTTCTCAACTCTAACAATATTAACATCTTATTTTCTTACAGTACGCGTTACAACAAGAATCGATAAAAATAATTTTTTCCCATACTTCGGATAATGATTTTAACTGTTTTTAACTGATTTTAATTGTTATTTTCATCTTGTCGGTAAACACATGTAAATTAAAAAAAAATCCGCAAGCATAATACCAGCTAAGCAAATTAATCTGCTAAAAGCTCGTACCTATGGTGGTCTCGCAGAACATCTCATCGGCGACTTCGGACGCGAGATTCGCCCCCATGAGGACCGAGACGGGGATATGCAGCTCCCGGGAGATGATGTGAGAGATGAGTTCGATGCCGCCGCCCTCTTTCTTATCGAATCCCTGCGAAGAAAAAAAGTTAATAAGTGTAACTGTAATGACCTTCAGAATTTCAAAGAATATATTTTTATTTTTTATAAGAATGAATGTATGCATGTACGCAGATTGCGCAGCTGTAGTAACAAAGACTGCTTATTTTTTATGATATTTTTTCTATAGCTGCGATTGTTTGTCATTTTAAATACGTTTCTAGTGTTTGCCGTTAAAATCGTAAAGTAAACCAAAGAAGTTTTCTCAGCTGTTTCAGCACGTAATACAGGTCTATTTAAAGTACGGGAAAGGAAACGTATTTTTTTCTCTTTTTGTGACCCCAAAATCTATAAAAAGTATCGTGGTCTGTCAAAAAACTTAAAAAACTTTTTTAAAGAGAGATTCTATATTTTGAAATAGATAATCGTTATTACTATCGTTATTATACACAAAAATAGGACGAAAAACGCTTTAAAAACACTTAGTAAATTTAAATAGTTTGTTTTATTGTCGGTAAAATACCGTTAAAAAATTTCTTCTAAACTAGTTGAAATCTGCAATTCCATTGTTTGTATACAAATCTCAATATTAATTTTTAATTTTTACAACTAATTCAAATTCAAGTAACCAATAAAACAATAATAAAATAAGCACCGATAATCTTCATTCATTAGAAATAATTTTTAAGACAATAATATTTATTTTGCAGTAAAATGATCCCAAGTACCGTTCAATTTTTCCTTCGCCTCAAAGACTCTATCACTCAAAAACCACCAGTCTCAACATAAATCATTAAAAAAAAAATCTCTACACGCTCGACCGATCACCTAATCAGAATCATAAAAAAAAATCTTTCCCACCGTAAAGCGCGCGCAAACTAAGGCGCCGAGTCACGGCCTGCAAAAAGCCATATGCGCACACATGCATAAAAGTCGTTTCGAAAGCGCTCGCAAACAGGACGGCGATTAAAGTCGCGCGCCGAAGGAAACGAGCCCGCGAACGCTCGTTAATCGATCGATCTCGAGGTCTGGCGTTTGCATACATCTGCGTGTGTACGCGGGTACCTTGACGAGGGAAAGCCCGACGGCGGTGGGCTTGATTTTGCCGAGCAGAGTGCTGCATATCCTGCCGATGAACTGGTGAGGCACCACGAAGATGAGGATGTCTGCGTCCTTGGCTGCCTCCACGACGTCCGGGACTGCGACCTGAAAATTGTTGAGATTGGATTAGTTGAGTGTTTTGTATAGGAGATGGTTGGTGATTGAGATGTTGCATTTAATGGGAGTTTAAATGGATCGAATGAAGGATATACTTGTTTTGAGCGCGAGGTGTAGTGCTTTTAGAGTTAACATTGTATTGATGGATGTAAGTGTGGCGCGAAAAACAATTTTTCACTCGATAATTGTTAAGTGACTTTGCCGATAATTCCATTGTGAAAGTAGTCGACTGATGGAAATATGGAATCGCAAATGCTTTATCGATTAACCGGTAAAAATAGAATCCATATTCTTTAAGGAAATATTCGCCGTCTTTCGAGCGACCTTTGATCCCATCAATTCAAAGTAATAACTTTCCTTTATTTTGCTCTTTTCACAAATATCGCACGACG
This sequence comes from Eupelmus azureus, assembly GCA_030522685.1. Classification (NCBI taxonomy): domain Eukaryota; kingdom Metazoa; phylum Arthropoda; class Insecta; order Hymenoptera; family Eupelmidae; genus Eupelmus; species Eupelmus azureus. The sequence continues at coordinate 13,031 of JAPYZA010003347.1, read as the reverse complement.
ATAAAAAAATTAAAAAAAATATGTTGACACAAGAATATGAACAAAGGTAGCAGGCAACTTCATCTAATCACTTAGCCGTAAATCGTCAGTGGACCCTTGGACTGTGCCCGATGACTGGCTATTTTATCAGGAGTCATTATAGCTGCGGTATTTATACCATTCGCGTCGAGCGATCTACACGCAGCATCGCCGAGCGTCAAGGATTTCAAGAAAAAAATAAACTCATATACAAAGCCGACTTTTAAATGCATGTTATTTTTCTATAGTAGAGCAAAACTGAATGTTTACTTCCTTTGCATTTATACTAAAATTAAAAAATCATTTATTTGCAAAAATACGATTATTTTTAATTTTTAGCCTGCAATTACCCAACGATTCTACAGAACATAAGTATTTAAAAAAATGACTTTAAAAAATCAATAAAACAAAAACGAGCTTCGACATTATAGCAACTCTCTCTAAACCACCCGAAGCGGGAAGCGCAAAAATGTAAAGCCCGCTAGATAGACAGAAAAAGAGTTAGAGAGGCATAATCGAGACACTCTGGCCTTGGTCGGCAATTCGGCATTTAGGAGCTCGCCTGATGATTCGTAATCTCGTCCGGTCGCGTCCCCGCGTACTTAGGTAAACGGATTCCAGTATCGTCTTACGCCAGCCGGATCGTTTTGCTGAAAAAATGTCATAACCAAGGAAATGTTTGCTTTGGTTTCACAGTGCTCGGGTGTTTGCATGGTCAAGCAATTCTTGAAGTTGACGAGCTTGCCGATTTAATGTCGAATGCTTAGTGCTCAATTTAATAATAATTTTCTTTTTATTAAGCCTACGTTCTTTTTTATCATATAAAGAAGCCAGCGTTACGCCACACCGTAATTAATTACAGCACCAGGCACATAAATACCTGAAACGAGCACGCTATTTAATCACTTAAAACAGTACAGAAGCAATCGCCGTTTCATAAAATACATACCTCACCGTTCAACTACACCCAGCACGAAGATTGTAAATGGCGAACGAGCCGCTTATACACCGGTAAACAAGGTATATAAAACGCCCTGCCCATTCAAGCTCCATTCGCGTGTGTATTTGTCGTGAGGAAACGAAAACGCGAAACTGTCATTTTTTTTGTTCGCGCGGCGCATTCAATCGCGCTGAAGTGCCCATTACGCCATTGTTTTCGTCTTTCCTTGTGCGTGCCTCGCGCGAGTGAATGAGCGCGTTTTTGTGCGCGTTCAAAGACCGGCGAGGCGTTGAAAGAAGCGGGTTTACAATGAAGCGTACCGATTTCGCGATGTTTTTTCGTGTTATTATGATTTTGGGTGGAATGGTGTAGTAGTTTTGCGAGGATTTTGCGTTGTTATTAGTAGATGCGCGCGGTGAAAAAGTTTTTATGTTTTAGGAAAGTCATTTATAATTTTCACGTTCGGTTCTTGCCTCTTATTAATAAGTTACTTTCCATTATTGCTTTGGTCAATGTACGTCATGAAATTTTGTGATTATCACTATTTTTGGTAATTTACTCATAAATATAGATATTCGATGATTCACGTACTTGTTAGGTAATGAACAATATACGCAATAAATTAATTATCTTTAATCACCAGCTGCGATAAAATGACTTCAAGTGAATAAACATTATAATGAATTACACAATTTAAGTTATTTTGGTTTAAGTATGCCCGTCAACTGCGTCATATAATCTGAATTAATAGGTACAGATTTTCGTTTTGGTAATTTCATTTCAACCTTTAAATATGTTTACATTTTTGTTTAATGTAGGTTTGAAGTAAATCAACAGTAAGAATAATGTTGTATTAAAGCATTTTAATCACATTTTTCTGATTCATTTTGAAATTGATACATCTATACATATTTCCATTGTAAGTTCCTGCTGGAGTATTAAATGACGTCAGTCGTAAACGCGTAAACTGTCATTAAAATTAATGATAGATGATGCAAACTCGAGTGGTTTTCATTTGTTACTTTTTTCTATCTTAATTATTCATTTTAAAAACATATTTTAATACGTTCGTTTAACTTCAACTTTAAATAAGTAGTTAGTTAGGTCAATAAATTCATAAATTACATATTTTTGAAGATTTCTTTTTAGAATAAAGCTATAGTTTATACTATATGTATGTAAATCTAAAAAAGGGTCACTCATATTGAATTTGCGAAAACGTTCGGATTCTATCGGTTTCTTCAATCTTTCAGATTTAGATTGTTGTAATTATTTATATTTTTCATTTAATTTAAAAAAATGTGATTTGTAAATATTAATAAAACTTTTATTTTCCAGCAAGTTTATTAAATATAACATACAAATAAGTTAAAGTTTAATGGTTTTAAATAAATAAATTGTTCATCAATAGCCTAGAACATTTTTTTCCATATTATTTAAATACACGATAAGATACTGATCATATTATGAAACTTATTTAAATAGCTTCGATAAAATAGTCCCGACCTTGAATTGATGGCTGCCTAAAGTAAGGAACTAAACTAAAGTCTTCTTTTTAAACATTCAATTTTCATCAAGGTCAGATACAGAAATTTGGTTGCATCATGCTAACAAAAGCTCTATTGAAACTGTTACAAATAAAAATTCACCAAAATGAATAAATTTCTCAACCCGACAAACTAAATTAAAGTAAAAACATTCATTTATCCAAAAATTATAAAAAAAAAACATTCATAAAACTTAAATTACTACTTTTCCATCGACAGCTAACTCGATCTCCACTTTCTCGCAATACCTCACCATTCCTGTCCCTCACACATATATACCCAAAAAAAAGCCATTCCGGTTTTCAGATTGATAAAACTCCCACCGAGTGAAAGTAGCACACGACCGTCGAAAATCGCATAAAAACTACACTCGTGTATTATACACAAAAAATATATATAATACGCGAGGAGGAAAACGAGGCGTTTCCGCTTTGGGCGAGAGCGCGAATCGATAAAGTCGACACATCGGGGTCAAGGCCAAGTGCAGCCATCCCGCCGTGCAAAGAGCGCAATATATATGGAAAGGTCCAGGTGAGCTCGTTCGTTATGCGTCGCATGTGCGTCGCGCGCATGCGAAAGGCGATTTTTTTTGAGATGGCGAGAAAGATGGGGCAGTGCAAGGTTGGAAGATGAGATGAAGTGTGATTTGTTTGAGGTTGGTTGAAATAATTTTTTGACGAATGAAGATATGGTTGTTGATTTGTGGTTGGGTTCTGGTTTGAGCGAGTTTCGATCAGGTTGTGATTGTCAAGCAGCTGGTTATGTTATTTTATCATTAGTCTTGATGAAGCAAAGTTGATTGATGATATAAGTCGTCGAGGTGATAGACGAGTTTGGAATTTTGAAAATAATAGTGAAACGTTATTTTAGAGTGATACAAAGAAGCATTGTTGAATTTGGTCAAAAAACATAAGACTGAAGAAAGAATGTCGATAAGGCTTATTCTTTGTTTCAGGGTTGATGAGTAATATTGATAAACTTATTGATAATCTTTAAAGTGAGTGTGAAAAAAAAAAATCGTAATTTAAAAAACTTTTGACAAAATTGATGTTTATGAATCTTTATGGATATTATTCGAAAAAATCAGTTTCTCTTAGTTTAATTTATTTTTGAAGTTTTTATATTACAGTACATCTACATGTTTGCAAAAACAGTAAACTTTGAATGGATACATTGAAAAATATAGACGGTAAATTAACCTAAAATTTCTCGAGAAAATTCTTAAAAATAAAACTTAATTTTTCTCAAAATTTTTTACAATTCTCTATTTTACCGAATTAAATTCGGAAATCGCAATGAAAATAAAAAAAAACGAATGACTATACTTACGACGTTCTCGGGTATCTTGTGGCCGGGCAGGTACTTGACATTTTCGTGCGTCTCGTTGATGATCTCGGTGAGCTTGCGGCCTTCGATCATCTCCTCGTATACGTACATGGTGACGCGCTCCTCAAAGGCCTCATTTTGCACCGCGTTAGCGCCGACAATTTTTGCAATCGCCGAACCCCTTGAAAAATTAAATTTCTTTTTAGTATAAAGGTACTGTTGAAATTTGATCTTTATAGCTTAAAGTTAAATATATCTAAACTCAAAGTAATTTGAAAGTGGTTTTGTCAGGAAAAAAGAGGCACTTGAGAGGAATTGTTTTGACAGAAGATTAACCGTTCTTTTTTCTTTTTTTTTTAATTTGAGATTATTTTATCATCATTCTTTCGTTTGTTAATAATTGTGGTCAAAAAATATTTTGGTCTTCTAAATATAGAATTATCACGACTGATACTAAAATTTCACAATGTCATGAATATTATATCGCAAGCAAATTATTTAAAAGCTCAAAGCTATAACGGACTCGCATGAATATTAACTCTTGATTGGCCGACGAAAATAAATTTCCGGTTTGTTTCATCAATATTCAAAACTCCCAGACGTGCTGACTTATTGATCGAGTTAATAAGGACATTATATTTGACCTATTGCGAAAGACATCTTTACAACTGAAAACCTAACTACTAAAAAATCATCGAAAAATTCACCGAATTCATCCACACCCCAAACGAAACAGCCACCTAAACTTCCCAAACCATCCCCACATACACCCCCACCCCGAAGAAAACCACACTTCAGCAAACCGCATCCCAAAAAACATTAAAAAAAACCCAGCCATCAATCATAATTAACCATCACCCGTCAATCAGCCACATGTCCTCGATGCGTCACATCAACGGACACGTGTGCTGCGATACGCGGCGTAACCCGTTACACAATCTCTCCTCTGCGCTGCAAAAAAGCCGGCAGCCCTCCGCGTATATATCCATCAGCGCGCATATAGACACATCCCGACGCGCGAGCGTGTATATAGAAAAGCTCCGGGAGCGAGCTTGCGCTTGCGCGCGTGGGCGGCTAAGGTCAGGGACGAGGCCTTCGCTCGCGCCCGCTAAAAATGATTAAGTCCGCGGTGAAACGAGGAAAGCTGGGTTTACTGGAGGTGTGCGGCGAGGGGAGCGCTGATGCTTTTTTTGTTTGTTCGTTTCTGGTTTTGATTAGGATGGTATGGAGAGATTTTTTGGGGGTGAGGGATTGAGGGGGATTTGGTATTGATTTTGTGAAGGTTCGATGTATTTATTGATTGGTTGAGGTGAAATATGTTTTTTTGCGGGGAAGTGGTGAAAATGTTTGGGAGATTGTATGGTTTGTGCAAGCATGTGATGCATGTTTGCTGAAAGATGATTGAATATAAGCTTCTTATAAAAATGACATGTACATACGAAGTTCTTCTTACGTAATAAATACTTATCTTGTAATTTGTTATGTCATATTTTTTATAACGGATCTATATTCCTGTCTGATGAGTCAATCCCGACAGTTAATGAATACATAGCCATAGAGTAATATCAATTTCTATTTAATCCTAAATTAACTTAAGGTATTTTTTACTTAAAAACCTTCTCCTATACTATGCACAATCTACCACTCAACCCAAAATCACCGCTAAATTTTTACGTAATCCCCACTGTATAACAATAAACTCCCACAACAAACCCATCCATTACATCCAAAAACCGCAACGGACACAGCAATTAAACGGCAATCAACATCTGGCTCTGGTTCTCCACGACGAGAGTCTATATTTAAGCGGAAGTGATGACGCCCCAAACGAAGCACAGAAGCGAACTCTCGGATCCATTGTTACATGCCATTCGCCGCGAAAAATTCACACGCGCTCGGAGATACTTAAACATCTCTCTTTTTTTTCTGTTATTTTTAGACGGCCGGATATACGTCGACGTCGCGGCCGCGAAACGGTATTCGCCGTTGACGTTCGATCGACCGTTTCACGTGACGTCGGGGCGGCTAAGTTTAAGGGCAAGGTTTTATTTAGGAATGTGATTGATAAGTGTTTGGTGGGTATGAAGCGAATGATTTTGTTGGAGGTTTGTGTATTAGAATGTTAGTACTTTTGAGAATACAAAATACCGATGTTTTTTTAAATGCTTTTGTTCATCGGAATGCGTCATAGGTATAGCACACCAATCAAGAATTTCGAAACGTAAAAAATTCAAAAATCAAATATCCAATAACCGCTTCTTATCAGCGCCGTCTGTGCAGATTCTCGCCTTATCAAACTTCTATACTTCACGTTTCCACGAACATCTAGCGTCTCGACAAATATACATTCCAGCTGCAGGCGTGCCAGCGTATCTCCTTTCTTCTCTAACCCAGTACGTGCTTATATATCGTCGCGCGGAATCGATGCATCCTTGCCACTGCAGGTGAAAGTCTAGTATAGGTATAGGGGAGATACACGCGAATAAAGCTTGCAATGAAGGTAACTCATCGATCTCCGCCGCAGGTTCCCCTTTAAGTTGCGCAAGGCTGAGTTGACGCGCGCGGAGAGAGAAAACAGAGATGATCGTAATGAGAATGACGAGGGATTTGTCTATTAGCTCGTCACGTCGTAAAGTGGTGTTAGGTGGATGTAGAGGGATTATTGAGTTATTTTTGGAGAGGTGGTTGGGGAATTATGGGATTTCTGAATAAAAATGTTTTAGAGATTGTATCGATTGTTTTGAGGTTTGAAAATTAATGAGTTATGTTTTAAAATATTTTGAACTATTTTTTTACAGGTAAGGGTATGTCAGAATGAATGTCGCTGAAACGCTTTATGGAATGAAAAATACAGATACAAAACCGAATTAAAAAACGATCGGTAGATTAAAAAAAAATCACGTTTCGTTTAACCTTGAAAACAACTATTTTCATTTGGAATTCATTAAATTTTACGAGTACGAGTGTCATGACTAACTCGTTATCAACAAAGGTGTTTACACACCTTTTCCCGCCGCAAACTCAAAACATGCATTCTACGAACAACAAAGACTTTCATAAAAAAAATCCACCGTAATTTCATTGTCTCCTGAAAAAAATCAAGCCAAGAAACACCGAGATAAGCACAGTTCTGCTCTTCCCTCGCAGCGACTCCGGATAAGCAAAATCACCGTCTATCGCTAAATCAACATTTTTCACTCCATCGTACGACTGACCGATAACATCTAGACTCTCTCGATCGCTCTCCTCTCGAAATCTCGATTATTAATAATGTTGCAAGTTACATAAGCCAGCTGAGCGCCGATCGATACACGTGTTTCTATATACGCTCTCCGGCGAAGACGGAAAATTTCGCGCGTCTGATAAATTCGGAGCGCGTTTGGCTTTGTAGATTGGTCCAAGAGTGATAGGGATAAGTGGGCCTATAATATGGTGGTTTCTGTATATGTAACATCGTTGCTTTTGAATTTGCGCAAATGAGAGTATGTTAACCGATTCGTGAAGATTTAGTATCAAACGGCACTTGCGACACGCGCGCGTGGAAGCGTTTCTTTAATTAGATAAAAAATAAAGGATAATATGATGGATGGATTTGAGTTTAGTTAACGGATGGGAAAAATTTACGTTAACTAAGTAGATTACACACAATCGCATACAACTTGGCCACATCTGTAGAAAACAAAAAAGCTTACTATAATTCTAGAATACTGTAAAAGCGCGCGGTACAAGAAAGCCGGCTCTTACCAAAAACGTACAAGCAGATCCATTCACTAAAAATACAACCGCTATCTCAAGCCATTACCCAACATTTCCAGCGATCCCCCTCAGCGGAGAGCTCGATAACACACCGCTACAAACTCCAGCAAGCCCAACAATCCGCTTTCCAAAGGGAGCGGACTTAACCTCTCGTCGCCGCCGCCTTCATCTCACGCAGCTTTCCTCACCCGCGCCTCGATATATCCTAACAGAAGCTCGCCCTAACGACTTCCCAGACCGAAAGCCTCAAGCATCCCTCCGACAATCGCGCGTTCGGAAAAGCCGCGCGCTGGCGCGTCTGTTGCGAAAGAAAACAAAAACAAACGAGCCCGCTGCATCGCGGGGGTGGCTCCGAAATTTATAACCTCAATCGCGCACTCTAACAGACAACACACCGCGAAGACGGAAGCTTAGACCCAGCGGCGGTAAACATCGGGGCATGGGCCCATAACCTCTTTGAAAAAAGCAACCGAAAACTAGGCACTCACCAGTTGCCGGAGCCGATGATGCACACGCTGTGTTTCTCTGCCATGCTGACTTCTTCCTCGTCTGCTCGTATAAGGAACTCGATTAATTTTCAGCGAACAGCTGGGCGGCGGAGAAAAAAATGCCTCGCTCTCTCGATTCTGGATATTGTTGAGCGCGCGTGCGGGCAGCTTGCGTGTGACTGCTGATAGCTATACACGAGTCGGCGGTTATTGTCGACGACGCGAGGACCGGACGACGACTGGAGCGTGCGCGCGGCCGCGATGCAGATATCGCGCGTGCCGCCCGCGCGTGCGAGTGGAGCAGAAGTGAGGAGAGCGCGAGTGCGCATGCGCGCGCGGAGTTTTTGATAGCTGGAGCGCGGGAAAGTTTGAATTTTGCTTGGGGGAGGGTTGCGGGGTTTGGATGCGGGCGAGTGGATTTTTGGGGCGATGTTGAGGCTTTGGGAAGCGTGAGGTGGGGAGTTTGCTGGTGTTGAGTGGGAGAGTTTGTTGGAGTTGGATGAGATGCTGGATCTTTTACGTGAAAAATTTACTTGGCTGCTTTGATGAGGAGGCAATTTTAAAGTTTAATGTATTTTGTGACAATTTTTCCGACATTTAGAAATTAACATTATTTTGCAAATAAAAATACTTTAAAAATTCATATATTCCTATAAGGATTGTATATATAGCATGATAATATAATAATTCTTTATTTCCGTTTATAGATTTACTGTCTTTTTACATTTTTTCCCATCTTTTCGCTTACACTTTGTAGTTCTTTCTACAATGTATGTAGGTACGATTATTATTCATACATACAACATTTAAGTTTATTGAGTTTCTTTTTAAGTTTTCGCGTACATTTTTTATTCCTAGTTCTCTTAATTTTAACCTTTGGTAATTCGTATCTTAGCTTACTTTTTATCTAACTTTCTATTTTTAGTTTATCGTTCCATTTCTCTTTCCTCCTGTTCTAATGTAGCTAATTTTTCAAATTCTTTGGTATAAAGACAGAGTTCCACTAGCGGCTTGCCTTTAAGTATTTATTATATAATTTTTCTCCCAATTTCTTCTTTCGTACCTTGCAATTTGTATCCCTTAACTTTTTCCACCTAGTTACTGTTTATATTTTTTCCCGCTTCTTTACAAACCCATATATGTTCTAGATCTTCATTATATTCCTCACAAACTCTGCATGTTAAATCCGTATGGCCCTTACTTTTTAATCTTCCAATACTCCCACACCTCAAGCGCGCCCGTTGTTCTTTAATACTCTCTTGTAAGTTTCTAATTTCCCAATAATCTACTAGTCCTATTTCCGCTTTTAAAAATTTATATTTATCGTTAAAATTCGATCCCATTATCTTTTCCTCCTGTAATTGTAATGCTTGTTGAATTTTTTGTTTTAATACTATTTTCTAGGTTCTTAGCTATTGAGTTCTTAGCTAAGCTCGCGTTTTTGTGTATCCATGATAAGGTTTCGCCATCCCCTACTTCTTCATTTAGTCGGATTTTTGTTAATTATTCCTCTTACTGCTTCTTTTAAACATACTAGAGACCATCTCTCTTTTACCGTATTTAAAACGTTTAATAAATATTTACTTGCTCTCTTTCTTGTACTTTCAAAACTAAATCTCCCTGTCTCTGCTTTCCATATATAGTTTGGAGTGTTCCTACTAATTCCTAGCGCTATTTTAGTGTATTTAGCCTGTATTTTTCCATGATTGTATATATAACATTTACAATATATTAATAATTTATAGAAGTGTGTTCAACTTCGTTTCAATTTAACTTATTTTTTAAATATACTTAAATTAAATTAAATATATTTAAATGAAAATTTTCAAAAACTATTTTAAGCATATCATAATTCTTCAAAGAATTTTTATTACAATAATCGTAAACGGATACTATAAGACCACAATGATGATTATGTGCGGTTTAAATTTTATTGTTTTGGTATAAAGTGTATATATCTTTTCACTAACGCTATCAGCTTTATCCTGCCTATATAAGAAATCATCACATCCTGCAATTGGCAGTTGCTGTTAAAAATTAACTTCGTTAAGTCAACAATTTAAAACATCATTGAATTTTTAAGGAATATATATATATAATTAAAAAAAAACATAAATTAATTTTTCCCTTTAAAGGTATACAGTTTCACCAATAATTTCGGAATCATTTTTAAGTACAGGTTTGTTTGCGTATTTATACACGTAGATTGTAAAATCCAATATTTTGCTTATTATTAAACGTATAAGTAATTTTGTAAAATAATAAACATTTATTATCTATCGTTTAATATACAATACTTAGATTTATTTTTAAGGTATTAAATCTATTATACTCTTGCTTATTATACTTTTTTTACTTAAAATTTTTCTATTACGATTATTTGTATACGGATTTATAAAAGCTTTCTCCAAATGCAATATCATTAAAAAGATAATTTATTAAAAAATTAATGAAACAACATTTCTTAATAAAAAATGAATATATATGTAAATTCAAAAATTTTGAAGCTGGTTAAATAATTCTAATTTATAATAAATGTTTTTCATAGATAACTACAACGATGACAATCATTCTTCTGTTTCTGCTAATAACAGCGATTCCCTCTAGAGGAGAATACTTTGATAGGTCTGATGTCAAAGATGAAAATACTGATTATGAAATACTTTGTTCTAATACAAGTATCCAAGTCAATTTTTCAGATATTCGTCTAAGCAAATTAAGTAAAAATTTTATATCGAGTCCGTTAATAGAATGCTTAGACTTAAAAGGCTGTAGAATTTCAGAATTAGAAATAGGAGCTTTCGATAACTTACCTAATTTAAAGTATTTACAAATTTCTAATAATGATTTCACATTATCTGGGATATTTTACAATAATTTTAAAGATTTAGAAGTGCTTGTATTAGATAGATCACGAACATGCTACTCAGAATGCCGTTTTCAAAATGGGATCGTTTACCCGAAACTTCGAAAATTATTTTTAAGAGATTCAATTTCGCAGATCAGTATAAGTATATCAAAAAATAATTTTCCATCCCTAACTCATCTGTATCTGTCGGGAAGCAATGTAGCGTATGATGAGTTTAATCAACTTCCTGAAACTTTGGAATATTTAGATATTACAGGTCACAGTTTGCAATCACTGACGTTAAAGAATTTAGAAAATTTAAAAGTACTTTTAATGGATAAGCCTAGCTCGAAACGTTTAAACCAACTTAATTTACAAAATTTAAGTAATTTAAAATATTTATCAGCACCTTCAAATCAGATAAATACGATATTCTCATCGTCACTCAAGAATATTCCATCACTCATGTATTTAGATCTATCTGATAATAATATTCAAAACATCGAAGGGAGCGCTTTAAATAGTATGCAGAACTTACGATTTCTCAACCTTTCAAATAATCAAATAGAATTAGTAGAAGTTGGTACATTTGATAAACTTATCAAATTGGAAACGCTGGTATTGGAAAATAATAAGATTGGAATGATACCTATGATAGGTAATGAAATCAGCTTAAAAACACTTAAACTTAATTGCAATAAAATAAAAAATATCGCCGGCAAAGTGTTTACGACAATGCCTCATCTTGAATCATTATTTTTACACGAAAATGAAATATCTTATATTGATCAGCAAGCCTTCATTGGACTTATGAATTTGAAAGAACTAACACTAACTGATAATAAACTATCAGTTTTACCAGTTAATTGGATGGTACCGATGACAAGTTTAGAAAATTTAGATCTCACAGGTAATCGCTTCAAAGACTTTGGTATCTTATCGTTAAATAAGTCATCAAAATTAAAAAATTTATACTGTATAAAAGCGCAAAACGCCTAATATTCTTCGTCTTTTGCCTTGGTAATTGGTCAGCAGGGCGCTGCCCTTTCTCTTTGAGTTTCTCTCATTTTCTCTGTTTTCAAATATTCTTCAAGATATTTTTCTAAGTTTTAAAATACCAAACCAAACTTATTCTAAGTTCAAATGTGCCAATCAAAAACTCTTCTAAGACGTCATTGACCACTTAAAAAGCCACAGCTTTCACGGGCCTTGCCCTTTCTCTGAGTTCATTATCTTCTAAGATATTTTTTACCAAATTCAAAATTCTAAGTCTTTAAACCATTGAATATTTCTAAGTCATTTGATTTAAATTTATTCTAAGTTCAAATTCTCAATTTATTTCTAAGTCATTTTATATTTCAAAGATTATTCTAAGTTATATTTCAACTTGTATACTCATTGTATTTGTCAAAGACTTTAATTAATTAAATAAAAGTAAGTTCAAACAATAAATTTAAGTCTTAATATTACTAACTTACACATTCGCATACGTACACACATAAACATACACTAACTTATAGTTATCTGATATTGCAGAAATGGTCCACCAGAACTGTTGTGCCTCTTTTTCGATCATTCGCAAAGATATATCTACATTGTGATCATTTCGCTTTGAGGAAATAGTCCCCCAGAACTATTATGTCCTGGTGCTTGTTTATTTTTATATTACAACAAACTAACTTAATAAAAATCCTTTTCCTTAATAAGTTATCATGATCCCGAGCTATTAAGCGCAAGCTTAGGCTCAAAACACAAGAACAAGACAAGCGCCAGCTTTGCTCAAATCGCTGCGTTTCCGGACGTAACAACTACATTTGGAAGATTTTATATTGATTAAAAAAACGACAAAACTGATTGCAACTATAAACAAAAATCCCTTTGATATAAAGGATACTGTTGAAAATTTTGCTATAATAACCCTAGCGGAAATAACTGTAAATAACTCTTGATAGAACCGACACGTTCAGAATATAATAAGATAACGAAAATGTGAATAACTGCAAATAACTGTAAATAACTGTAAATAACTGTTATTCCTGTCTCTAACCAAACATTTTATTACAGTTATTAACAGTTATTTACAGATATTTACAGTTTCTCACATTTTT
>JAPYZA010003346.1:0-15319 GCA_030522685.1 Eupelmus azureus | reverse complement strand
GGTCAATCTGATGTAAAATAAAAACGTATTTTGTAGAGAAAAATGTGCACCTAATGCTGCGCTCTCATTGGCCACTCGGAGTTTCGCTCGGGGTATGGACTTCAATAACAATGACATCTCTGCAGACTGGCCATTATGCCATGTGCTTCAGTAGGTACAGGCAGACTGTTGTCATATAACCTTAAATTTTAACATGTCATATTTTGAACTCTAACGAAACTTTCGAATAAATAATTAATAATTAAAAATATTAAAGATGGTACGTAAGTTAAAATATCATGAGCAAAAATTGCTAAAAAAAGTAGATTTTATATCTTGGGAAGCTGATAACAATTTGCGTGAGGTGAAAGTTTTGAAGAGGTATCAAATACAAAAACGAGAAGATTATACAAAGTGAGTAATTATTTATTTATATTTACCTATCTATGAGAATTATTTTTTATAAATAATCAAAAATATTTTCGAAATTAATCAGGTACAACAAATTATCCAGAGAAATTCGAGAACTAGGTAGCAAAATAAAAGAACTGGATGCAGACAATCCATTTAGAGTAGAGCAAAGTGCTGCTTTATTAGAAAAACTGTACATGTTAGGAATTATTCCAACTAAATGGGATCTTTCATTATGTCAAAAAGTTACTGCAAGTTCATTCTGTAGAAGGAGGTTACCAGTAATCATGGTGCGTAATAAAATGAGTGAAACTATTAAAATGGCAACACAATTAATAGAACAAGGCCATGTACGCGTAGGACCTGAAGTAATTAAAGATCCAGCTTTTCTGGTTACAAGGTAATTTTAAATATTTTTTTTATTTCATTTATATGATAAACTTTTTCATTGACTTTTAATAAATTCTTGTATTGATATTGAATAAATTTTTATCTTGATAATTTTTCTTTCAGAAATTTGGAAGATTTTGTTACATGGATCGATACCTCAGCCATTAAAAAACATGTGATGAATTATGCTAATACTGTAAGTAAATAAATATTTTTGTTCTAGTACTAGTACTATTAATCATAAATTTATAAATAATAGAAACAAGATATTTTTACTTGATCTCTTATTGCATTAAAAAATGTATCCGTTAGATTAAACTCTTGTTATTTTTAGAAATATTTAATTTTAATTAGTTGTGTTAAAGTAATTTTTATTATAAAGTTGTTGTTTTAGTATGATGTTACAACACATTAACAGGTTCAAAGTGGATAACGTTTAAACTAATTCTTATGATCTTTCTTAGTCACTTTGAATTTTCAATAGTAAAAAATTAGATATTTCCACCATTTATTGGTGTTTTAAAGAATGATAAAATTAATTTAATAAAAATTGTTTCTAAATATTTTAATTTAAATTTAAGTATGTGAAAAATTTACGAAAATTTGCTATATTGAACCTGTAAATAATTTTTTTAATAACAAGAAAATTTTTAGTAGTTTTTGAAAATATATTTTATTTTTTATTTATTATTTGTAATAAAGCTTACTATTACATAAATTTGATCTGTAATATATCTTTCATCTATATCTCCTGTTTTTAAATTTACAAACAGTAGTTTATTTATATTATACTTACAAAGTTTTATTTTATTTTAAATTAAAAAAATATTTTATTTTTTTTGTTTCAGAGAGATGACTTTGAAATGTAGTATTTAATTATATATATATATATATATATATGGAATTTGATGAAACTCGATTTCAGTATGGAATGTGTGCTTATTTTTATATTATATAAATAAATAAAATAATTATTTTAAATCATAAGAACCGAAGTTTATTTAAAACTGTCTACTTTTACTATTAGCTTAAAAACATCACCTTGGAAGCGGCGACTTTTATAGCCTATTTAAATGTATATAGAAATATAGATATATAGTTTCTGATGTTAAATTTTCCATAATTTTTTAATTTGTCCAGCCGCTACTCAATTAAATCTGCATACTTAATGCGCATGTATATGTATAAGTGTATAATGTAAATAGCCCAGCTTATGTTGATTACATATTTTATAGAGTATAAAGAGAATAAAGGAAAAAAGTGAAAGTGAATACAGTCTGAGTCTGTATAGCTAATCAATTTCCAAATGGGTATATATACGTGACTTAGCGACCGTCATGCAGCTGATTAGCTGATTCCGTTCTAGCTGGACCATAAAATTACCTAATCTTTTGCAAATGGAATAGCCAATGGGGTATTCCTTTGAGATAGCTGATAGCTTCACAATATATATGTTTGAATACACTTGTTAACACGTTGTAGTCGCAGCTTTAAAGTTTTATGGTAACATCATATGATGATGATCGAACTGTGCGATCCGCGAGTGAGCGGGTAGCGGGAACACTGTGAGAAGGTGGAACGGAACACGCAATCGCGAATTCGCAACTCGCGCAAGTATATTATATCTCTCATTAAGAACGGCGAAACGGAGAAAATGGATTTCAACAAAAGGAAGACGAAGGCAGCATTTCCCGCCAAGTTGAGTGGAGCACCTATAAAATCGCCTCGTTGGGTCCTCGTGAGCCATGAAAGCGCTTGCATTTTTCGGCGGTAAACGTGTTCGTGTCGAAGAACGTGAGTGACAGGGCCAAGGAGCAACAGGAAAGCCAGAGAAGCGCGCTAAGTCGTGCCAGATTTGTAAAACGTGAACTCGCGGCATTGCTCGCTCCCTCGTTCTGCCTATCGCTCGCGAATCAGTGCGGCTTAGCGGCAAACCGTTACACGAGCCTAACTCGCGGGCATATCATCAATTAGACAAAGACAATTGGCGGCTACGTAGCCGCCGGGAACTTGGGACTTTAAGGACTTCCGCCTCGCTTGTGGATTATCAATTTAACCGGGGTTGGGTATTAATTTCTCTCACTGGCGGCGACCCCAGCCGGTATCGGCCATCGACATGCTCAGCGTGGCGCAAGCGGTACACCATCCGGAAACACCGGGATCGGCATCAAAACATTCCGCTTTAGGTAAGTCAATTAACACGTTTGCCGCCTTTTTTATCCCTCATTTTTAGCCTTCCTCTCGATAGTTGCACTTTTTCTTTAACTTGTTTGCCCTTACATTCCGTCGTTAAATTACTGCTCTTTGCACATTTGACTGCTTTTTTATTTGTAACAATTACTTTGAAATTTAATCAATTGACCTTCATGGTTTGCTTTCATATGATACAGGTCACTCGTGGTCTTCCGATAGACCTAATATGCTGAAGCGCAGGAAAACTGAAGGGGATTGCTGCATTGACAATAAAACTGTTATGAGTAGTATGGATTTGGCAAAACAGTATCATATCAATAATCAAGAGATCACTCTGACCATTATTCCTAAGAAAAGTGGTCAAAATAATTGTAAAGAACTCATTCATCCCAATGTCAAAGCATTTCCAGTTATCGAAGATAATGAAGTGACTATTAGAGGTATTAGTGATAAAGTGCAAGATAAAAGAGAAACTGATAGAATATCAACTAATATGTCACCTGTACTTGCATCATTGTTCGAAAATTCAGAAGAAATTCAATTGTTGAAGGCTGGTTCAAATGAAAATATAAGAGTGGTTTGTCAAAATGAACTTTTTGAAAGCAGAAAACAGTCTCCGACAATTTTACCAATTGACGACCAAGAACTGATTACTAAATCAGATCAAATATATTTTTTAGATTCTAGTTCAATATCTGAATTTTCAGAAATAACCATTGAGCCCTGTACAAATCTTCAGAAATCAAAACTAGATAATTTACCAGCTAGTCCTCCAAACCTTAAACAGATTTCACAAGCTAAAAAAGATATAAAGACGCAATCAAGACTTGATAAAGCTCAAGAATTGTTGAAAAAAAGAAAATGTAAATTTACTAGGGGTTTCAATAAAGAATTAAATAATAATTCATCAATAACACAAACTCTAACACGTCAACTTTCTATTAGCACTAAGTCCTTTTACAATAAATCAAATGTTTCCATTACTGTACCTGAACAAAATTTTGTTAGACCAAATTCTCCATTTGATGAAGAACCTAATCACCATGTACCTGTTTCATCATCAGCGGATTATGAACCATTCAATGTAGGCATTTCTTGTGACTGTTTTTATGGGAACAATCAAAATACGCCTTATTATGCTAACGGATTTCCAAATCCACCTGGTGAAAATAGATGTTGGATCAATGCAACCTTGCAGGCAATATTTACATTACCTTTTATAGATAAATTAGATTTGTTAGACATACCTGAATGTTCAAAATTGATGGCTTCGCTGATTAGTGTACAAGCTTTATGGAGAAAAGGAAATACAGCAAGTTCTAACTTTGAACAAACTTTCTGGTAAGTAAAACTTTAGTTTTTTTTTCAAACAATCAATTTCCATAGTATTAATGCATTATTTAAATATTACTTATTTTTTTATAGCACTTTTAAAGAAGAATTGTCTGCATTGGATAGATTATATTCATCGAAAGCTCAACAAGACGTTTCTGAGTTTGTTCTAAATTTACTGAATTTCATAAAAACTGAATTTGAGTCAATGTCATCAAAACAATCTTACAGTAACGAAATAGAAAATATACCAAACAATGATCAAGATTCTCTTCAGAAACCACAAAGTAATAAATTTGATTCGAATAAGAGACTACCTTTATCAGACATATCTGTTAGACAACTTCGAAGTAATAGTAATAATGTTTCAAGTGTCAAGACAAATTCATCTGTAATTAAATCTAAAAATAGCCAAATGGAAACAACTATCAACCCTATTGATGAATATTTTTTGTTGCATATGATTGAAAACTACACTTGTGATAATTGTTCAAAACAAAGACAACTAAAAATAGAAAATTTAATGTTATTCATTGATGTACCAAGTGAGGATAATGGTAACACTGAAAATTTGACTGATATGATTAATACAACTTATGCTTTAGAGCACAGGGATATGACATGTGAATCATGTAAACATCCTAAACACAGTTTGACAACTAAATTTAAGAGATGCCCAAAAATTTTGACAGTTCAAGTAAACCGTTACCAAATGTCAACTAATGGAATAATAAAAAAATCCACTTTAGTCGAAATTCCATCACTATTAAAATTAGATTCTCTTGTGCTGTAAGTTCTTTATACTATTCATTATCTTATTTTTTAAAGATATTATAATAAAAGATCTTAACTTTTTTATTTTAGCAATAACACTCAAGACTTTAGTCATTTTCCGGAATATGAACCAATTTGTATAATATCACATATAGGTGATAGTATAGACTCTGGACATTATATAAGTTTTGTAAAGCATGAAGATCAGTGGTTTTACTATGATGACTTGAATGTTAAAGTTGTCTCTGCTGATGAAGTTTTTAAGTGTGTTCAAAATAATGCTTACGTAATTTTTTTTCAAGACACTGAACTTAGACAAAATGCTAATATTGAAATTGATCAAAAAAATAAAAAGGAAAGTATTGCTTGTTAAGATTAAAATAATATAAATCGTAATGTTTGACCGATTTTAATTTTATAACTGTAAGCTATGCGCTTAAAATTAATTTTTTATAAACCAAGAACAATATTTATACTTTGTAAAATTCTGAGTTGTTTAGATTGCATTTTGTCAGTGTATGACTGAAGTGAAAGATCTGATGCATGTCAAAGAAATTGTTTACGTTTTTATTCAGTTAACTAGTAAAGACATTCAATTCTAATAATTATTTTTAAATAAAAGTGATTGAGTGATTATTTTGCATATAAGACATAAAATATTAATTGGAGATATTTAGTACTTTTACAATAGAATTTACAATAGGCCAATTTTTATTTTCAATGTCTTTAGCATATAATCAAATTATATAAATAATAGATATATTAAAATTATATTATTCAATTTTTGATTTTCTTTGATTACAAAGTAATTAATGTGCAGATTTATTATGTTAGAGACAATATTTATCATGGAGAGTTTCTTCACCAAATTTGAACCAATCGGAATTGTATGAGAGTAAACCGTGTAATTAGATAGTTTACCGTCTTCAAACGGTAAAAAGCGCGAGTGTCTTGAACTGTAGTAGTTAATATTTGCACATGTACATAAAAATAATGTAAAATAGATAATATTATGACTAAGAATAAAAATATGTTAAAAATACTGGATACTTTTGAAGATAGTATTAACATTAGCATTGAATTCTTGACAAAAAATGTCTATTGTAATATTTATACGAGATTTGAAAAAATATATGAATTAACTAATAAAAAAATTTGTAATAGATTTATTTGTATATAAAGAAACCCTGCATTACGTTATATACTACTTAACATCGAGGACTCTACCGCACCCTTTAATAATTAAATTGAGCTTGTTACAGAGTATATATTTATTTTAATATGAGAAAAGATTCTTTTTCAAACGTCTTACTCAGTACTTTCAATAAAGATATTCAAGGAAGATCTTGAGATGATTTTCGTTAGAATTGTAAAAACCGGTTTTTTTAAGAAAAATATTTAAAGTAAATGTACTTGTACGTAAGTTTAGAGACTATTTAAAATTTTAAATAAATTGGTCTATTTATTTAAAGTTAAAAATTGGAAAAAGAAAATTTTTGGGTATTTCAAAATTCTAAAATTTGATTGAGCTTTCTACATATGAAAGTTAAAAATACAGTGTTCAAAATTGAAAAAATAAAAATATATATATATATATATATTATGTAAAATTATAGTCAAAGACAAAAGAATTTGATTTTAAATAATGTTAATGTAAATATTCGAAAGTTAGCTACAACATGTCATTTTTTATTTATATTATTTGTTCAATAACTTTTGTGGATTTTGAAAAATATTTTTATAAATATATTATATAAATATAATATGTTGTTTAATTTCTTATATATTCGAACCTTTAATTAAATCAAGTTAAATAAATTTAAAAGAAACAGAAATAGAGATTTTTCTAACAGATTCCTAAGTTTTCACATTCAAATAATTGCTGTGTTATGTATGACTTCAATATTAATTCTTAATTAATTTATTATATTTATTACAGGGCATAAAACTCAAATTGTATGGAAAACGGTAAAACTAATTAATTGCATTAAAATGTTACATTGGATATTAAAAATTAGCATAGAAGTAATTTTTAATGTTGATATAAGAGTTATCGGTTTTAATTGAACACTTTACCTTTAAAAATTAAAGAAATTAAAATAAAGTTTATGTTTTTTTTAAATGATTAAATATTTAAAAAAAAAAGAAAAAAGAAAATAAAAATTATTGTTTGAATTGGCCTACGATCTGGGATAAATTCATACATATAATTTAGGATTAATAACGAATTTTCAGAGTTATTAATGAATAAAATTCACTTTATTGTTTAAGAATGAAATGATTAACAGATTTTTGTAGTTCTTACAAATTTATAAACAAATTTATTAAAAATGAATTTATAAATATTATGTCTATAAAAATAATTTATTTATTGTAAAATAATTAGCAATTTAAAGTTTGTTATATGATTTAAGTCTTCTTAATTTAATATAACAAAAATGTATTTATACATTTAAAAATTATAGATGGACTTTAAAAATTTTTGATTTACTGAAATCCTTGTTTCTTCAAGTTCTTTTATTTAACTTTATTTTTCTAATGATATGATTCTTATTTATATTTTCATTTTGCTTAAATTTATCAATTTTATTTATTTCTTAAATTTTTTCATATGGTGTTAATGTGTTACGCTTTTAGGCAATATTAATTATTCATTTTTTTTTAAATTGTGATTTCTTTTAAAGTTAAACATATCTTTTGCTATTTACAATAAATACCTTATATAAATTAATTGCAAAGAAATGAGCGTTTTTATGTTGTACGAATTGGTTCAAGATTTACGAGCGCGGTATAGGGCGAATGAATTGTTGCGTGCAAGTTTTGTTATAATAGGGTAAAAATCACGTAACGGAGGAATTTACATCTGGCAATGAATCAATGTTCAAAATTACGATTAAATGGTAATATTTACCTACCTTTCCCATAGCTCGGGGAAAAAAAACTTTAAATTTTAAGTATTTCCTTGGTACGCTTTCAATGAAGCTCTACTTTTATATAAAATTTTTAAAACGAAAATAATAAAGGGTAAAATAATAAAAATGTATAAAAGGTAATCGAGAATTTAACGCAAGAAGAGAATTGAAAAAGAAACGTTGAATTATATCATATATAATATATTCTCTCGAAACAACATCTTACAAATCGCATGAAAAATCTTTGACAAGCAAATCTTCTGCTCGAAGTGTACCCGTCGTTAATTATTTTTATTTTCTTTAAATCAGCTCCTTCTCTAATTTTCTCCCAGAATGTTTTGAAAATGTACAAGTCGGATTTTAGAGAGGAATCCGAGAAAGACGAGGTCGATTTGCGCAATCCGCATATCTAAAAATTTTCAAGCAGAGAATTGCAAGACAAGTTTTGTGTGTCTGCGTGTCCGTGTGTATCATAATATATAATATATGTATGTATATCGCATATATGTAGTTGTATTGCAGAATTTTGTTCGCACATCGCAACCCTCTTAGCACGCACGCACGTATCCACTTGGCTCTGATCCTTTATATATAATGTTCGAGTTTTCGCTCTCGACTCTCACTCCCCTACATGCTACATACACACATCACTAACAATGTTCAGTGCACGCGCGCGGATATTTATATATATAATTATATATATATATATATATAAGTATCGTCCTCATCGTTCAGTGGAACTGACTTAAAAAATCGTGGGTGTGATCGACGATGGTGTTTGTATAGCCATCTCATCCAGTCTTTCGGAAAAATAACGATAAAACTTAGAAATATACGCAGAAATTCTCGGGCCCCATATCTGTATCTGTATAGTTTCCTCTGATATTTCTCAATAATGTACAGGCTTATTAGTCTCCTCTCTTCTCCTTGCTCCCATGTACATACATAATGTTTATTATTTTCTTCTATACTCTCCTTCTCTCTGCATCAACTCGAATCTCTAGTTATTTATTTATTTATTTATTATGTATAAATTTGGGAAAAGGTATTCGGCAGTTTATAAACATAGAATAAATATGTGCGCGCACATGTGTGTATATATTTATGAATGACGATCGCACGTTCAACGAGTTTTATAATAAATGGCAAATCGAAAGTGCGCGCGCCTACGGCGTATTGTAAACAAACTTTACATCTCAATTATTAATTTGACAAAATTTTACCAACTAAATCTTTTTCTTTGCGCACATACACTTCGGAACTCAAAATTACAAAAGTCTTCTCTGTTTTCGATTGACTATTGTAATCTTATATTCTAACAATATCAAACTGTATTAGATAATTAAACTTAAATGTAATCAAATAATCTAAATTTTAAATGGTCATATAACGACGACATAATTCTTATGTTTTTTTTCTTTTTTCGTACACGTGGATGCATTATTTTGTTTAGCACAATAAATTATTTGTGAAAAATATTGAGCATGAAACACACGTACTATTCATTTCTAAGTCTAATTATCGTTTTTTTTTACATACGTATTGATAAATTTAAATTAATATACGGAAACAGAGGGCTTATTTCAAAGCAAATATGAAAATATTTATTCATCTCTTCGTTACTAATCCTTCAGAACTTGGGATAATTTCGCACTTTTGATTTCACAGTAAAAGTCGCGATTTATAAAGGTTTGGCTGCTTTTAAATGGATAATCCATAAATGGGCCCTGCTAATTACCATTTAAGAGAAAACAAGTTTTTTTATTAATTTCATTTTATTTATTTATAAAAATGATAAAATTAAAATCTTTCATTTTCTTCTATTAGGAGATAAACAAGTTTCCACGTATTTTATAGTTTTTGTTTTCAACCAACTATATTTTTCATTATCTCTTTTAAAATAAATCGAATTATTTATAAAAAAAAATACACTTATTAACGAAAAATTGTTTAACGCAAAATTAAAAATTTCTTCTGGAAGGCACTTTAAACGAGCTTTTTAGAATATTTCAACTACTAAAATAAAATTAATAAATAACGGTAAAAATATAATACCAGAACTTAAAGTAGATCATTTTTTTTTTTTTAATAAAAAAGAAATAAAAATATAATTTTACGAAGTACATACGTGCAAGCAGGTATATGTTAATTACAATTTCATTTGAATAATATTGGTTGTAAAAAAATCATTTTGTTATTTAATGTAAGAAATTACTAAATGCGTTCACCTCTACATATAGTATAATGAATTACTTTTTTAAAACTCTATATTCTCTGAGATATCAATTTATAATAGATTGTTAAAATTAAAATTCGTTAAAAAATGGTCTTTTAGTGATATACACTTATTTCATATTAAAATTCATACTATAATGTATAAAAAATGTCTACAGTTTTATGTGAACACACCTTATGGTCTGTTTGAATTTTTATGTTAATAACTCTTGTTTTCATAGTAATTAACAGAACCGATTTCTTTCTTTTTCAATGAAGATAGTTACTATGAAGTAGATATACATACATTTATAATACATAAACAATTCACTTTAAAATTTTTACTTTAAAGATAAGTATTTGATGATCAATAAAAATTGCGAAAAAATTATTACAATAAATTGTATTAAGTTAAAAAATTTTTTACGCTCTTTTGCGAATGAAATGATGTAATTATCGCACTTTGTGGATTTCTTATTTCTTCTAAAAGTGAACTATTATTAAAGTACAATTTATCACAGTTCTAATAATACTTGATATCAAAAAATATTTTCCAAACTAAACTAAATATTAATTTGTTTAAAAATGTATGTAATAATTATATTTAAAATATAAAACTTTTTTGCATAAAAATTACTGACAAAAATTAAATTTATGAAACTAATAATTTATATTGATTTTAATATTTATTACTGTACAGAAATGAAAATTTACTTTTAGTTTTTTGATCATCAAATATTTATAAATTACAAAACACCCGTAATTTAATACTTTTATTTAAAGTAGGTCAGTGCCATGTTTTTTGAGATTCTTTACAATCGTTTTTGATACAATTTTACTTTAATAACTTATAGTAATTATATGATTTTTAAAAGGGACAACGGAAAATTTACATTTTACTTAAACTTGCCATTTATGCAATGGTTTATTACAATATCAAATAAGTCAAAAAAGCATTTGATCTAGTAAAAACAATATAACAGAACAATTGAATTATATTTGAGAAAGAGCAATCTGTTCTATAAACTTGGCACTGTACTTATTCAAGTAAAAGTGACTAAAGAATCTCCCGATATTTTTTAGTATTGACATAAACCGCTAACTTTTGCAGATGTCTACAGTGACAAAGTATGAAAAATACGAAAATAATGAAGGCACCTTATTTTGAAATAGGAAATATGCTTCTATATTCTTTATCACTTAAAATATTTGTAACTACGTACGGTAAACTGTGTTTTATGTATAATTTTTTGATAGAGTACTGGGTACTCTATATTTTATTTTTATCATTGATATTTTTTAAATTTTGCCCTTCTGAATGATAACGTGATTCATAAAAATGATTTATTGATAATAAAAGTATCATTAGATAGTACCAACTAAAAGAAGGTAATGAAGGTGGTAATGATATACAAACAATAGTTTCAATTTATCATCTAAATTAGATTTTCACTAATAAAATAAATATATAGTTACTTTGGATAATTCATTTTTGCAGAATAATATATGTATATAAAGAGTAAATTAGAAGATATAAATAAAATATTTTCTTTAATGTAATTTTTTTGAATATTACGAACAAAACAACAAATTTGTTTAAAATAGTTTTTTGTTAAAAGTATTTCTTTTTTAAAATCAGAATGTTTAAAGAAAAAGTGTGTAAATTATATGTAGGTAGTAAATTTTCTTATCAAATATTATTTTAATTATGAAAATTTTTACAATCAGAAATCAACAATGCACAGTATCTGTCTTAATAATTACTGTTCTGAATCTCCAAAGTTCACTTGTAATGAATTTCTTTTTTAGGTTTTCTTTAGAGTTTAATATCCGAGTAAATTAATTGGATACTCAGATCTCTAAATACTTTTTA
Source organism: Eupelmus azureus (assembly GCA_030522685.1). NCBI lineage: Eukaryota > Metazoa > Arthropoda > Insecta > Hymenoptera > Eupelmidae > Eupelmus > Eupelmus azureus. The sequence goes on along the minus strand of JAPYZA010003346.1, from coordinate 3,241 downwards.
TACAAGTTTAAAAATAACTTAATAGACTTAACAATGTAGGTACATGCTACTTTCTTGCTCGAGCGCTATAATCATTCGTAACACGCAGTTCTGACTTGAAAGTAATTTTTTTGGCTTTGATTTTTATGCAATATATTTTTAGTAATTTTTATACTTTCAAGCAAAAAACAAAGTATAAAAAACCTCGGCCTAATTAACCAGAGCCCGAAGCAAAAAACATATTATTATTAATGCAACAAAAATAATACATATTTTCAATGATTGATCATCACAATTATTAGGAAAATTTAACGTCTTATTTGTAGTAGCGCTGAAGTAACGTTTGTTTCCTAATATAGTACGCATTTTCATTAGAAAAAAATGCTATCACGACAATCATATGATATGAAAAACATGTAATAACAAATGAACGATTTGTTAACGATTATTCGATGAAAAAAATGGATGCAATGCATCAAAATGACTCGATCGGTATAGAGATAGGAGAAGTTTTATGAGTAATGTTAAACAATTTTAATGACTAATCAATGATAACATAAGGCAATATGTGGAGGATTTGGCCATCAACACTTGGCTTTGCAAGCATTTCATGCCATTCTCGAAATACTTCGTCCTTATGGCTATGCGAAGGCCTACGCAAACCAATAACACTATCAAGATTCACTTTGTCTTCAAGTGTCTGTGTTGATTCACTTTTAGTAGAGAGAGGAGAAAGTCTTGGCTGAAAGTTTCCATTTAAACCTTCTACACCTTCTGTATGCAACCTATCGAGATCTTCTTCGGTAACCTCTTTTTTTTTGATAATTGTATTCTCATCTACTTCGCCGTACCCATCATCACCCCAGTCTATCGAATCCAGGTCTAATGGTGGTAACTTGGCAAGTATTTCCTCAACTGACAGATCCTGTGGTGGCCTGAGGTTATTTGTAGGTGAAACTTCTGAATCCCGTGTATCCTCATCAAGTGTATCTGATTCTTGATACTTTTGGGGCGAGTTGCAAACATTTGCTTCAGACTTAATGTATTTTTGTTGCGAATTGATTTCTTTTTTCTCTTTTCGTGAGAAATTGTTCTGATTATTAGATATATATTTGCTAACATCCCCATCACGCTTTGTTCTTAAAATGTCTTCGACATTTGGTGGATTAACACTGTGACTAGGTAAGAGATTGGCATTTGAATTAGAACCTCGGGCTTGTAAGTCGGCCAGCAATTCCTGTGTGGTTTTCAATTTTGTATTTCTTGAAATACTAGCAAGTTTCTCTTTAACACTGTCCTCTGCAGACACTTGCTTTTTAATTGATTTGCTACCCTTTTTTCTACCACGTTTCTTTACCACATTCTCAATATTTGAGGAAGGCTCAATAAGTTCTGGATTCCTTTCTTTAAGGGTGGGGCTAGGCACTTGCAAGTTCTCATTACTATTACTCACAGTTTCGCCATTGAGACGTTGCCTTTTGTTTGCATGCTCAACATCCACAATTATTGGCTCATCTTTTCGTAGGCGTTTATTTGAACTGTGAGTTCTTGGTACTGCTTCCAATGAGTGATTATGACTACTAGATTTTATATCCAGTTGGGCAGCATTGGAATTGAACCTGTGATTGCTTGTCACCGTAATTGGTGGTTTTTTTGGAGATAAGATTGGTGAACGTGATTGATCGCTGTGTAAAGATAAAGATGGACTTGATATCTGAAAAAGAAAATGACATTTTTATTATATTTTAAATAAAAAATAAATCAAATTCAGAAAAATGTAACAAAATTTGATTCAAACTACTTTTACAAGATTTAGTTATATAATTTTCAAAATGTTAACTTGGTTGTATTCTAAGAACAACATATTTAATAAGTATAAAAAATAGTTTGTGTGATATCACTTGTCATATGTTACATTTTTTAAGGTTATATGAAATATAATAAGAAAAAGTGCAATTAATGAGCTAAACTTATTTTAAATATTATCATTAACTGATCATTAAAAGATTTAAATATAGATTTTTATTTCCTTCCAAAATTATATTTGTTGCAAGAATTAATACTGACACATTAATATGAAACTTGTAAATGACCTTTGTATACAGTTATTATTGGCAGCTACAAGGTGAATACCAAAAGAGTAGATAATTGTAGTTGAAAAGTGTGAAAAATGTATTAATAATGTTAACTGTAATGAATTTGAGATAAAATAAAAATAATATATACTCACTCTACTCAATGATGTGGTTTTTAGTAAAGGACTCTGTGACTTAAGACCTCTAAAAGCTGGGCTCCGAGGCTTAAGACTCCTTAGAGCTGGACTCTGTGCATTAGCTCCATTAAGTGCTGGAGGTGCTGTGTCTGCAACCGTTGGTTGAGGAGTAGAATGTGTGGGCGGTAACACCATATCTCTCCACCTGCGCACCAGGTCTTTCGCCCGTTTAGCCAAGGCATCATTGTTTGTTTTTCTCCGCAGTTCATTGATATATTTACCAAGCCTAGTGTGCTGAATATGCACAACATATTAACATTTAATATTCTTGTAAAATTTCATGAATATAAAATTATACAGCTGTCTGCATACATACCTCAAGAACCTCTTTGGTGATGGTCGTCTTTTCCAGGGCCGTGATGACTTCCACAACAGCTCCCATATCGACAACCTAATGAAAAAATTTTAATAGAAAATTAATACTTAAAATCTACTCTAGGGCAAAAAAATAAAAAGAAAAAAATAATAAATAAAGATAGTATCTAAAGAAATATTATTTATAGGGCTCATAAGAGAAGTAATGACTAGTCATTGAGCTAATTGCAAGCTAGTTAATAAGCCATTAAAGAGGAGTAAATAATTAAAATTCAATCGCGTTACATAAGAAAAGAGAAAATTCCTAAAAGAATCGGTGTTAAATTGAGAAAAGGAAGTGCCCGAAGCACGTAGAATTCGAGAGAATCGTAAACGTCGTCGTGTCGCATTATCACGTAGGCACGCATTTTCCTCTCTCCAGCGCATATTTCGGGCAATCAATCGGATCGTGTAAGCCCATTTCCTAAGTAGGCTAAATGAATCCGCAAACGGACCCACATAACGTCCATACAAAAAGGAGGTAAAAAAAGCGACCATCTCCACATGCATATTTCAGGCTCGCACCTATATACGCAAGTGTACGTGCGCGTAGTCAGGCATACGTTCTGGTGAAAAAGAAAAAATCTCGCGGTACATCCGATTTGGGGTATTGGCCATCTAAGGGCTCGAAAGAAG
>JAPYZA010003345.1:0-15324 GCA_030522685.1 Eupelmus azureus | reverse complement strand
AACACAGTAGCTGCACCTGGCCGCTTGATCTAAGCCGCGCATAAATACAATAAAACCACGCCGCGCGCGTATAAACAGAAAAGGATGCGCATGGTAATGAAAGAAAACGTATACTGTAGAATACGAAATTCAGCTCCACGTCCTCGCCGTCTCCGGACAATACTCCAGACACTGTACAAAGTAACCGTGAAATTTACTATATGTCGTAACCAGCAGCGCGACGTGAGCGAGGAGACGGAATTACAAAGATTAGAATGAAAAGCCTGATGACACACGCGGCAGAAAAAAGGAAGGTTCTTTGGTACCGAGCGATGTTTATCCGCTTGGTTACGGCCGAGTTCTGTTGGCCCAACCAGGAAAGCTCGGGGACGTGTACAGTTTGGCGCCGGCTAATGAACCGTTTTCCGCGCGCAAATGGAACCGTTAAAGCCCGGCTCGATCCGTAATGCAAATAATTGCCGTGTAATGCGTTAAAGTACATCTTCGCGTAATAGAAGAATACAGGGGAACAAGTGTTGAAGAAACGAGGATCCGTCATTGCAAATCAAGCGTCGAAAAAAAGAGTTCGAGTTTCTTTCGATGGTCTCGCCCGCGCAGGCATTGTATATATAGCCATACGTCGGAGGAAGGAGGCCGTCGGATTTCACCGTTAGGCCATCAGCGCGTGCGAGAGTCCCGGCTTTTTGAATCGTTTATAGACTGTTTAGACGAGGATGGACGGTTCCGGCGACGCGCGATTCGGATGAGTGTGGAAGGAGCGTGAATTTTCGAAATTTTTGCTTTGGGATGGGGGTTTACTTTCACGGCTGGTTTGGAAGTAGGATGAGTCGATTATTAAAGATGACTTTCGTTGAGGTATTAATGTTTATGTAGGGTGGGATGAATATTCATTTATGAAGTAGAGCGTAGATTAGTTCCAGTTTCGAGGAGTGCAGTCGAGTAGGCCGGAAATTAATGAGAGTCGGAAGGTTTTTAATTCATATGGGATGAGCATTTATATTCACGCGTAGGAATGAAATGACGATTTCCTTTCTCTGTTGTTCCATCATGCACAAGAAGAAATTAGTGCATCATTAGAATGCAAATGTTGGCTTATTTTTATAAAAAATACGCTCTGCGTGTAAATGAACACTGCATCTGCTCGTAAATAGGTGTATATGAGCCTAGGTGGTCAGTTATTAGCTCGTATAATAGAGCGCAAAAAATAAGGATATATTGATGTAGATTGAAGGAAAATCTCACACGCTAATAAAGACGCGTGTAGAAAGTTTTTAGCAGAAACAATAAAAGAGCATTCTGAAATGCAAGGAATGCGGATAGATAAAAGATTGGAGCGGAGTCTTATGGGAAATCGTTGATGTTGCAAACTAGTTAAAGTGCTTAAAGTGTTTGTAAACAGTAGAAAAGAAATCGTAAAAGGCAGTAATATTGTCAGAGTAATGATATACACTTTTATACTGGACTGTATTAGAGAATAGTGATATTTTCGTCGCTAAACTATCGAATTCTGCGAATACAAAACTAGCCTTTGTTTTTTTATGTTTCTCCTTTTTTCTATTAGTGTTTTATAAACAACTTTATTTTATAAAGTGCCAGGTAGAAAATGAATGACGTTGACCTCTGTGTAATGTTGAAAACTACTCACTCTCGATTAAAATTATATTCTACTTATCAAATACCTTTACTTCCCTAATTACCCAACAATAAAACCCCAACTACTCAGCTCCCAACTCTCCAACCTCATCATCAAAAGCTACAATCCAAAATCCCTCAACCCGTCGCAGGCAATAAAAATCCCATCGATCTCCCCCCTTAACCTTCCAAGCCACCTATACACAGCAACACAATACATTGTAGGTCAGGCTCACAAAAGAAATCAAATTTTTCATTACACACACACACAGTCAGCCGACCCTCCGACGCTACCTCTATATATAATTAGCCTCGACTATAAAAATTTCTCCAGCGGTATACACAGCCCGCTGATATAATGTATAATACGACATCGATCAGCTCGGCCGCCCTGCGAGCGCGCGCCGCGAAGTGAAAGCGCGAACTCGAGCTCCTTGCGCCAGCCGCCGCCAGCCGTCGATTCACGTAAGAACCGAGAGCTATGGATATACATATAGATATATAGATATACGAGTATATATATATTTACGCGAGCCTCGCGTAAGAATCGGATCTTTTTTTCATTGCTGCAGGCTGGCGGCGCGACGAATATCGAGGAATGAAACGAAAAGTCGGGAATTCGGGAACGGCTTTTCTTTTGTTTTGCAAGGCCTTAATTGCCTCGTTGCTTTCAAAGTGCGTTGCGTGTCGCACATTTTTTTCTTTTTTTTTTTGTCTTATGTCCTTTTAGCACGACTGCGTTGCGAAAAAGTTTTTAAATGCGGAGTTAATTGGCGGGCGAGAGGTGGTGTTGTGCGTGGCGATCGTATTAATAAATAATTAAATTTTGTTTGTTGGGATTGAAAAATCGGTTGGGAACGTTGGGAGAATGATAGTAGGTTATCTTGACTGTTTCGTTGGTCGCGCTGTTCGTGAAGAACTGACGCGTTGAGAGAAGTGGCTGTTCTGATGGTTTCGTGTCACGATGTTATTTTTAATTTTATGTACGAATCAGAAGTCGCGGTTAGACAATTTTTTCGTCTTTTGGGACTTATTTTTCTTGTTTGAAATCTTCTATAGGAATCATTTTTAAGTTTTTATTCGAGAATGTTTTTATTACTCAATTATTCTTCAAAACATTGTATTAAACACAATTTAAATAAAAGTAATAAAAAAAAATAGTAATAAAATAAGACAGTTACAATGATTTTTTATTTAAAAAATGTTATAACCATCCATACTAAAAAATTGTAAACCATCAAATGCCAGCTCTCCTATCGACAATCCTTACCTCGCCAGGCGCAATTATAACTGTAATCACACGAGCTCCAAATCACGACAGGAGCTAATTGTCGCTCCTAGGGCTACAATTGCAGCGCAGCTAACAACGCATTTTTTCCACCACGAAATTATCAGTCCACCCGTATCCTTTCCCATCGGAAAAAATAGAGCTAACAATATATTACCCATACAACTATTACCCAAACCTAACCGTTAAACCCTCCTTATTTTAATTCAATAAAATCCATGATTAAACGCCTGTCAATACTATCAAACCATCTCCCCAAAAAAAGTCCGTACCATATACAATAGACCGCCGCGGTAAACGCTCATAAACGCGGCAAATTCAATTAGCCCTCGGGCTCGATATCAAAAGAAAGAAGCCAGAGAGTCGGAAGAACATTAATGCCGACAAAAAAGCCCAGGCCGCGCGAGGTGTGTACAAAAGGCGGTCCGCTCGCCGGGGCGGAACGCGCATCCGAAAAAGCCTTACGAAAGAAAGTCCTAGTCATCTCGAGAGCGCTCTAACCTGGCTTTTTTCCGTCCCGGTGATTCCGCATGTTCGCCGAGTGAATCCTCCGTTGCGATGATTACACGCTGATGTGTGTGTGGAGCGAGCGATGCGTTTTGGTGGGATTTTAAAGTGAAAAATTGCCCGGTTGATACAAGCGGTTGGGGGGAATGGTTTCGTTTCTGCTGTTGTGGCCGAGCGATTGCTGGGGTACACGAAATTCGATGATAATTCTTTCTTTTTGTGAGGACGCCGGTTCTGTAATTGTACTTTCTCTGGCATTTCGGAGGCTTTTTGTACGCGAGGTGGGTTTGTAAAAACGATGGTGGCTTTGTACTTGGGTTAGTTATCTAATGACTGATATTATTACAGTTCCTTCTGTGGCTTTGATTGGGCTGGAATGGATATTGTTGTAAGAAAGTGATATAATGAGAGTAATTTTTTAGACTTTCACTCAAAAATGTATTCCGACTATTCTTTGAGTTAGAATGTTAAGATTGACATTACAAAGTTACTTTCTGTTAATAATTGTATGAAAATCACACTCTTTTCCTCACTGTACTCTAGACGATCAATGAATACTAAAATCACTCTACAACAATTCTATAAATTTTAAGTATAAGCCCGGTTCTTCATGCTGCATTATCGTATCGTAAGCTTGAAATTGATATCGATACACCCGTAACTAGTAGTCTAGTACCTCTTGTTCACTAAGCATCACAAGGCGGCACGAGACTTTCGCCCGTCATGCTAACGGCTCCGGTACTCATCAACGGAAAAATTTCTTTTCCGGTCTTTTTTTTACCAATATCTCAATTAAATTATCGACTAGAGTTCATAACCCTAATTGAGTTGCACTTAGCGCGCGCTCTGTAATTTATGATTCCCAGTAAACCTTTTTGTTTTCATCCGGATGAGAATTGCATGCTCCAAAAGTATTACGCAACTATCCTCCGAACGGTACAACCACACACAGCAATCCACCACAACAGAATAATCTTCATACCGCAGAAATATGTGCGAAACATTCGCAAATCCAACCCTCATTATTCTCGAAACTACAAATTCCAGAAATCCACCGTCATCCATTCCACAATCGCATTTCCAAACGCGTCAGCAGCTTCGCCGCAATACTCACCATCATCCGATCGCTCCTCGCGTATAACGATTCAATCCCCTATACTACAACTCTACCCAAGCGACATCTCCCCCAACCGCACACATACATATTCGTCACTCTCCTATAAGCGCGAAATTCACAGCTTTGCCGTAATCCGCTTACGCCTACGTCATCCCGAGGAAACGAAGAAGCGGAACAGAGCCACTTGCGCAAAAGCCGCACTCGCTCTCACGTTGGGCGCGCGCAAATTCTTATGATTAAGGGCGGCCTTCGAGCTGGCGCGCAACTTTGTTGGGCAACTGGATATATAGGCGAGTGCCGTTGGCCATTCGACGCTCGATTAGAGAAGCACGTCGCGCGCGCTACCGGGCGATATCGTTAGGGACTTCCGTAAGTCGGCCGTGGGAATCGGCGAGAGCGCGCGTGATTTTTTTGTTTTTAGAGCATGGCGAGAGAATCGATGATCGTTGGGAGCTAATTGTGGCTTTATAAGGAGAGGAGGATTTTAGCGGTGGCTGGTGAGTTGCGCTGAGGGAGGATTTGTTTGGTTGGTTGGGTTTGTGAGCTGGGTGTGATGGTTGCGATTGGTTTTTGGTAGGTGATGTTTGATGAGGGATAAGAGAGGAGTTGAAAGTTGAGAGTTGGATCGATCTTGATTTGCGTATTATTTTGATAATCGTATAAGTAGTCATCTAAGATTAATTTTATATTAGTCTGATAAAATTTGACAACACTAATTTATTTGTCAATAATTAATACTCATTAGGATATATTATTGAAATACTGTATCAAAATGATTAATAAAATCTAAGAATAAAAAATTAGCATAAATGAATCAAAGTCATCAGACGAAATTATATCTTTTATTCATCACGTTAAATAAATTTCTAATTACTACAATTGACTAATAAGTAATATAAACTTTTTCATCCTTACAAGCTTATGCTATACATCCTTTAATCATAAATCCTTTAGAGATTCATAAAGCTTAAGGCGCCTGTATTTATAGCCAATAATTTATCATCATAGTTTTGCAATTAGTACACAATCTAAATCATACATCTTTAACACGCACATATGTCAATAAACAATTGCAATTTACTACTAAACGTACACATTTCAACATGAAAATTTATCACAAAGAAGATCTGAAAGATTTTTGAATTGATTTAACAAACACTTGATTTAAGTTTTAATGACTATATTCAAAGAATAAAATTGGCCCAACCGCATAGAGAAGCAATAAATCTTTCGATCAAAAGCATTTTGATTGGAAATAATCTACGCTTACCGAACTCGTATATTGTGCTACGATAGAAATTCCTCAACAGATAATCACAAGTGCGAAGTACATTCGTTACTAACGACGAAAATACTTTGACATAGAAGTCTGGAAATACCTCAGATCCATTCCTGTTTCCTCGCCGTTCTCTTTCTTCATCATAAATTGTCACACTGATGCCTTTAATACGATTTCTCGATAAATCCTCTTATTAAACCCAGCAAACAAACACCTGATGCCTCAGCACCCAACAATTTCAAAACTGTACAACTATCCCAGCTACTTCCGCTTGCATCCAAACCATCGAATACCATCTTTTTTCAATTACATTCCTCGAGCAGTTGCACAAACCGCTCGACAATACGCGTAATCCCGCTTCAAATAAATAAAGATTACAGACCCAGATCCGAGCTTCAATCCGAACCTGTCGATCAGGACTCCCGGCAGCTGAAATTTACTCTCCAGGTTATATCACCCGGCGCGTAAGCTTTTTCTCCCGCTCCATTGCACAATGATATTTTTCTTATAAGCACTACATATAACCGCTCCAGCTAATAGCCTGCTTTAACCACGCGCATCATAATGCCCCGGGTAATTGCAGCTTCGAAAACAATAAAGCCATCAAAGTATCCTCTTCTGGATCCACGCTAATAACAATTAGCCGTACTTTCGTCTGTGCGCTATACAATGAAACGCGCCCCGGCGACTAAACGATATATTTTACTAATTTCCCGGCGCGCGCGTCTGTATTAAAAGAGAATCGGCGAAAAAAAAGACGCGGAGACGGGTAATAGACAATGGCCGGGAGAAAATGATGTTTACAATGCTGCTCTCTCACGCGCGTAAGCAGCGAAAAAAAATGAAAGGCGTGTGGATCGCGAGAAAATCTGCGGCCTGCGTTGGGAGGCAGGAGGGAAAGTTGAGGTTCGGGTGTTGTAGATTTTCGGAAGATTGGTTTTACTACCGTGCGAGGTGCGAGAAATGAATACCGAAAGTGAATTTGACTTGTTGATGTCGGGGATTTAGCAGCGGAATTGTGTGACCGCGCTGCGGGAAATTGTATTTTTGAATTGAATATGCATGTATTATAGAAGCAAAATTTTTGATACATGTATTAATAGAAAATTAATGTATGATTTTAAATTAATGTATACTATGTAATTCTTTCAATACATTTAATGCAATGTTCATTAATTTCCTTTAATGCAAGTGCCGAAAATTTGTTTTTCTGTTACTTGTGAAGTAAAAGTTGTAGTTGGCAGCTGCGTTTGCAGATTTCCATATACAAAACCCCAAATATAGCACTGGTTTTCAGCACACGAAAATTCTACTTTTTTTCATTAATATTATCGATATTATTTGGAATTGCGAAAGTTAATAACTTTTTACATCCGGCCTTATTGAAAAATAATTAGCTATTTAACTTACTATAAAATAATCAATTAATATAAAAGTAAATAGCTCGTCACCCCATTATTCTGTAGAGCAATTCATGAAACTTTGCTCATTCGGACAAGAGTAAATACGAATACGGACTTCAATTCGGGTGCAACGGCCTTCGCCATGAGAAATTAGCATACAATATATATAATATCCGCAGAAGTCATTGAAACGGAAATTCAAAATACGCGAAGCTCATATTACATCTCTCGTACTCGGATTACCTTATTTGGCGAGGATTATGCTAAAGTTTCGCTGATCATGCGTGCACGTAGGTACAATGCGTTTTTTCATTGATTGGATTGCATAAAAGTTTATGTAATCTTTCGATGCGTTAATGAGTAAATGAATAGCGGCTATTTACTTGCTATTATAAACTGAATTACGCTTATTCTTCTTGGAAGGCTGCGTGTACTATTAATTGTAGAAGTCAAATCGTATTAACGTACAGCTGTATATTTACGCGGTGTATATCTTTTCTTGCATTGTAGAAAGTTTTTAATGATAACAGAACTTTTGTTATGCAACGCTTAAAATTATAAGTTGTTGAAAAGATTATTAAAATCTGCCGATTTTCCGGTACGCATAAAAATTAAATTTAAATAACTATACCTGTGTGAATACGAAAATAAACAAAATTCCCAGAATTTTTTATAGCCTTCCTTTTTGTAACTATAAAAATTCAAACGAAAAAACTTATTAAAAATTAACTTTCTCACGTCACAAATAACAACTCCGAATCAGGAAACGCTTTACTGCAAACTTCCAGCCATTAAAATTCAATCCAGTCCTACCGTTCATCCATTACGACCATCACCAACGATGCAAAAAGCCATCGCCATTTCCCGCAACAAAAACACTCCTACCAGCGAACCCCATAAAAAGCATCCATCCATCACCTTCCAAAACTTCCTACCCATTCCAAACTATAGAAACCAAACCCCTAATAAATCTCCGTTCAAAGGACAAAACCCTCGACTCCTCTGATCCTACTCTAACCTCTCCGCACGCACGTGTGCGAATCTACGTCTCTGGTTACAATGCAGACGATGAGAGAAAGAGCGCGCATCGCGAAACTTTCACTCTCGGCGGTATAGCTCGAGTCTGGATTCGTCGCTTTAATGGAGCGCGAGCGGTGTAATTATCGTCGCGGAATGATTTAGCCAGTCTGTTTTTCGCGCGGGATCTCACGCTTTTTTCCGGAGGGGGTCGAAGAGAGGGAGAGTTTCTTTCTTATCGAGCGGCGCGAGGCGCTAATTTGCTCTCGCTGTTGTCGTGCGAATGATTAGCGGCTGTTTATGGTTTATGTAAGCTGCATCGCTTGCTTCTTCGTGAAATTCAAAACGTTCTTTGATTCATTTTCAATGAACGTTCTTACTATCTTATTACAAAGTAATAATTCAAAAATATATTCATTCACTTTTCTTTTCAACCAACAGTCCGAGAATCCTAGAAATGTAAATTTCAAATACAACAACCGCGACATATCAGCGACCCTCCCAGCAGCTTACCCAGCCCGCAAAACTCATCATTCCCTCGCCACAATGCCACCTCTCGCATTCCACCCCCTTTTCCAAAACAAGCCAAAAGCGATTCGAATCTCACGCAGGCAATAAAGCAGCGCACACACAGCCGCAAGGATAATGTGCCGGCGACGAGACCACCTGCATTCCCGGCATATTGTGAGAAAAACGAAGAAGCAGCGCGGCCGGTGAGAGATGTTTTATTCAACGATCTCTCGTTGCGCGTATATATACATCGAAGTTCGCGCGCGCCGTTACACTTTGCGCAACGCTTTGAGAAGCGCGGCCGCGTATAATAGCCTAGAGAAGCATCGGACGTGCGCGATTCTTCTTCTTTTGTGTACGTGTGTGTCTGTGATGTTGCAGTCGGAGTAATGTGAATAAGCGCGAGGATGTATGCTTCTTGGGATCTTGTGAATTTATTTGGGTTGGTGGAGTTGGATCGTTGAGTGAGTGAGCGTTTGGATGGGTTTGGAATTGTGGCTTTTCATTTTTCGAGCGAGCGTTTTGTAGGTGATTGAAATTGTGTGGATGAACGGTTTCTTGTTTGTTTATGTACTGTGTGTGTGAAAGGTGCGGGAAAAATCGTTGTTTGCACTTTTGCGTACGTGAATTAGCTTTCGATAATTACCTGGATTGCATCAAAGATTTAATTCTCATTGCGTTTATTCAGTAATCGGTACGAAATTGAGTAATTAGGAGCCATTATGTGTTTCTTAAACTCCTGCACTCAGGCCTCGCATATTTGAAGTCAAGCTATTTATGAGTCATCGGTGATTCATGAAACTCGCGCGAGCATTTCAAGAGCGTAATAAAATTATATTTAAAAATAGAAAAATGCAACTTGCTTATTTTTAAATAACTTTCCAACTTTCCTTTGTTTAAGTAAACTGTTAACTGCTGTATTATACCCACTTAATTTTAATGTTCTGAATAAAGTTGGCTATTGTAAACATCAATTTATTGAACGATCTTATGATACTTCCTATGCGGCCATTACTAAACTCCACCCAATTAAATTTGCAAACATAAAGGAAATTATTCATATATTCCGAATAATATTTATTCAGCGGTCACTGAGCACGCCACCCCACGCACAATGTACGCATTATTGACAAATATCATATAAGCTTGCACAAATTCTTCGCTCTAGTCGGAGTTTTGAAATCCAACTTTGTTTCGTGTTAATAGTTGCCATTTTAGTTTTTTTCAAAGAATAAAATTATTGTGAATACAATAAAAGAAAAAGAAGTCGTTGTCCTCTTTCCATAATTCTCAAAAAAAAAACGTGTTGAAAGTTCATTAAACGTGAGAAGTTAACTACACACACTCCGCGTCTTACCACGTTCGTCTTACACTACTTAATACATCCTACTCCACACGCTCAAAAAAATTGCATTTTTTAGAACTTTTCTTGCGGAACGGAATCTCATTACAATTTCATCAACAAAAAAAAGGAACGCGAACAAATCAATCGCCCAAATCAAAACCCCACACAAACGCTTTTGAAATCAAGAAACAAACGCTGCACTCTAAAGCCCACTACTCAAACTCGACCGCCGCGCCCAGCTCAAAAATCCAAAGCGCATAAATTTCAGCCCACAACAGCTCCAGTCCCAATCGCGTATACACATATCCTCAAGACAGCCGGAGCCAGGAAGAAAGCGAAAAGCCAGCAGCGCTGACCGCAGAAACTCTACTCTCGTGTCCGAGTCTAAAAAAAAAAAAAGACATTCAACGGCATATATGAGTCACGCCCCGCGCATTGTCCGGCAGCTGTATATATACGGTACTCACGCAACCTCGCTGGGTCGGGGTGGGGCGGAAACATTTAAATATCGAGCGAGAAAATTATATTGCGCAAGCGCCGTGTTGTAATTCGCCGCGGGTCCACGGATACAGCCGAGCACAGCTGATTTCTCTCTGCTCTGGATGTTGAGTGTGTGTGTCTTGTGGCTGAAGCAGGAAGGGAAAGACAGCGGAGTCGTTTGGGTGAGAGGTTGAAAAATGGTCGATTGATGTTGGATTGATTGTTTGATGGATGTGGAGTAGAGGCGATGAAAGTTTTTTTTAATTGGAATGTTGGAGAATGGTGCGGATTGTTTGTTAGTGAGGGTTTTACATTTTTTTGGGATAGAGTTTTTCTTTGGTTTGGTGGATCGGGAGATTTTCACCGCTGTAGAAGACGGATTTGAATTTCAGAATAAAAGTATAAATTTATTATTAAAGGCGTAAGACACGTTGTTTTCGTTTAAATTTTGGATTTGAATGTAAGATACTTTCATCATTACGTCACAGTTGCGATGAATTTTAAGCTTAGCGTATACTTAGAAACTTGGATTTTATTCAATATCCGTTCGGTTTCTAACGACGATCAAAAAATAGAAACCGAATATAATCCTTTTATATAATTACAAAATTCGACGAAAAATTATTACGAAATGAAAGAAATTAAACAAAGAAAAAATCCTATCGGTAGTATCCAAAAAAATCCCACCGGTAGTATCCAGCCATAACCAAAAACCCATAAATCACTTTATTCCATCAGACATAAACACCAAAGAAAAAAAAAATGTTAATGTCTCTTTAAAATATAATGGTCGCAGGTAGCCAGATGCCCATAAACTAAAATGAACCAGTGCACTATAAACTCGAAACTAAACACGCTGAAAATGACGATCGATTCATAAAGAAATCGTAAGAGAGAAAAAGAGAGCAATTTGGAGAGACTACCTTGGCTCGATGCCCCAGAGCAAAAGGAGCCAGACCGACAATTACCTTTTTTTGGGCGCGCTCGAGCTCGCGTGCTGAATTTCTCTGCGTTTACCTGTTGAGACATAGCGAATTTAGGTCAGTCATGACGTTTCGGTTTTGTATGGCGGCGTACGATTAATATCTAATAATATTGAGAGTACGATTTTAATTTCGTTAATATGTTGTTGTAATAATTTATGGTATTGGTCTTTGAAGTTTTATTTTTATATTACTTTTATTAGCGAGCTTGTTTTGGTAAATAGATTATGCATTATTTAGAGTATTAGAAACTAGATCAATGAACCATATAATTATATCCATAAATTAAACTTAATATTTATATAACTTAATTTTTTTGATCATAAATAATTTATAAATCTAAAGAAGCCAAAAGTATCCGAAGGCAAACTGGCTTATTAGAGTTTCAAAAAATACTTCGAAGGACGAGCTCACAGCTTCGTGCAGGTATATCTTCAAAATAAAATGAACAAACGCACAAAAACACCGCTGCACATCAGTAAATTCCCATCAGACACTCGTAAATGTAAGTAAGAAGATGAAAACCGTAAAACTAGTACCTAAGATAAAATATCAAGCGTAAAAATTTAACCTGTCCAGCGTGCCGACACTACTAACGGCGACTTAATAACCTTGTTGCCGATTTCTTTAAAAAAAATCAAAACAAAAATCCCCAACCAAGAAAATTACAGGTGACATTAATGAAGCTACACCACGTACAAGTTATATTCTAACCGCAAGACGATTACAAGTTCAAAGCCCGACTTTCCATTCATAATCCAAGCCGATCGGAAAATCGGGTCACACGCGCGTAAATCAGACCATCGCAGAGCACATACATACACGCCGAAGCGCGAGCGCGCAGTTTGAACGTTTTCGTGCCGCTCTCGCCGTGAAAGTTTCCTACTCGCCAATTTCTTTTCCCTCGGGTTTTTGTTGGTTCTGCTGGAAGAAAGGAAGACAATCACGGCGCGTAAAAACGGCCGGTTTAACGAGTAAAAATCTTGGGTTTTACGGGCAAGGCGCGACGTTTTCTTGTCGAAGTGAAGGTACATGCCGATCACATTGTTCGTAATCGCCGAATTAACAACCGGGATGCGGACGATTTTGCTACTTGGAGGTGATTGCTTTGTTGGATTTTTTCTTAGAATGAGGTGACTGGCAAAGTTCGCTTTTATTACGAGCAGCAAATTCTGGTTGTTTTATCGATGACAGTTTTTAAGGTGTTTCGCGATCAGAGATTAGTTGTCTAGGTACATATGCAAAACCGAATATGCGGGTATTAATATAAGCTTCTTATAGATAAAAGTAGCTATTACGTAGAGAAGCCTCACTCCTATTTTTTGAAAGTTAAAATCTGATAAATCATCCCGTCGGTAAAATAATATTCTTCCACTATTCCTCGCTTCAAAAGTCGATCCCTCCGCAAACGGCACCACCTGCAAAGTCAAACCAGCAATTAAATCACCATCCCACCATCAGTTGAACCACTTAAATTTCTCCAGCTCCGATAAATTTACATCACAATAAAAAAAAGTGATCCATGTCTCCCGTTACACATACACACTTCATTCTGCATTCACTCCGGTCGTTCTTCTTCAATGACTCGAGTGCGCGCGCGGTAAACAGCTGGCGCCGCCTGCTCGGCGCGGTATAGAAAGTCGCCGCGCGCCGAGCTATGCAGAGCTCGAAGAGACTAATAGAGCGATATTTAAAATGCCAATCCTAAATAGATCGCGAGATAACAGCGGCGCATAGCGAGGGGGATTCTTTGATTGTGAGCTGGATCGGTAACGCCTTGGGAAAAAGAATAAAAAGAGAGATGGGGGAGAAACTCGGGTGTATGGATATGTATGTAAGTGGGGATTTTCCTCGTTTAAGCCGAGAGTTTAATTTGTTTTAGTGGATTTCCGCGTACGAGGATCTGGAGTTGTAACTTTATTGAGCGTGGTGATTTGCTTAGATGGTTGGATGTGTGTTTGGGAATGGTTATAGTGTTTTATAATTAGATGCGAGAGCTTCCTGTTGGTTATTATAAAGTTTCCTTTCATCGTTTACTTTTTGATAGCAATTTCATATGTCGAAATAACCGATTTCTCCGAACGAAACTTATTACAACTTCAAATCTCATTATTCCAACAAAAAAATGTTACGAAATTCGTATCAAACATTTACAAACTTCATATTAAAATTAAAAACTTCAAAAAGTTATGGACTCCGTTAGCCACACACTCGCACGCAATTCCTTATGAAATCCACACTTCCGTACAATCGAAAGTACCAAAGACACCAAACCAGACCTCCAGACCCTGACCGTTTTCGACTTTCTACCTCCTCAAAAGCTACCAGATCGCCACTCGAACCGTCAATTCCCAAACCAGATCCTCACGATAAAAAATCCCAACCTCTACACTCCAGCTGCCCCCGCAGACAACCAAAAAGCAACAAATCCACAGACGAAACGTCTGTTACCCATATACACACCCACGCCTATGCGCTCAGATCACTCTCCTACATATACCTACAGCACACAACTCGGCACTGACACTCCAGCCAGCCGATGACTGGTTATTTTCATCGTCCCTTTCTCACCCGCTCTCTGATAAAATAAAGGCCGCGCGGCTATTACGACACGTACATTTATACACGAGAAAATCGCTATCTCCCAGCGGCGATCTGGCTGGGAGGAAAGAAAAAAACAATCCTCGCCGATTGTCCCGGAGAAATGTCACGGCCCGCGCTTTGCGCGTATATCGTTTCCTCGTCCCGTAAATCCGCGCGCTCGCAGCTGACAAGCGCAGATTGTGAGCTAGGGAAAGAGAACACGACGGAGAGTGAGCATACTGGAATTTTCACGGCTCGCGGATGTGTATATGTGCGGGAGATCCGAGGCGGAGGTGGTATGCTTGTGTTTTCGCGCAGCGGAAGTAGTTGAGGAATTTGTGATTTTTTTATTCTTGAGCTGATCTGTTATTGCGTGATGCGAGAATTTGCGGAGCTTTGGGTGGTTGCGACATAGATCGGTAACGATGCAGTTGTATGGTATGACGGTGTGAGTGTTGATCTCACGGGTTGGGATTAAGTTGAGAGGAATTTGAGAGGAGAGGGTGTTTGGATGTGTGTTTGATGCAAGCGTGATTTTGCACGTAGCTGAATGTGTCATCTTGTGGAATGAGGGAGATGTGTTTCTGGAATAGGCTGGAGCGTTGGGACAGTTAAGAACGGAGTTATTGGTTTATGAGAAAGACATTTTTTTACTGAATAGTTCAGCTGGTAGGATATTGCGTTTACGCTATGTTGAACGTAAGTCAAGCTCATTAAAAATATGCAACAATCAACGACGTTCAACGTCAATTTTCACCCAACCTCCATCATCCCAAGAATTTCATCAATACCCGACGTTTTCAAAAAATCAGCCAGCCCAAGGCCCACTCTCCAAACTAAAAAGAAAAAGTGCCTCTACCAATCCAAACTTTCTATCCACTCACCAAAACGCCACTCGCCTCTCGCCGTCCATTCTCAAACCACACAAAACATCCATCACGCCAAGCGCTCATTACCCAAAAATACATACCCACATTCCTTCGAAAGTATAATAAAACAGCCCAGCGTGCAAAGTCCATCAAGTTCAAGGTTGCCGAAATCCATTCAAGAGGGGGCCAGCTTAATGTTGCAACGAAGCTCACGCGCCGGCGAAGGATGGGAAAATCGCGCGCCAGGCCCGGATGACATCGTTTTGCGCTCTGGATGTATTGTTTTAACTAAAGGTTGAGAGAGCCGCGTG
>JAPYZA010003344.1:0-18948 GCA_030522685.1 Eupelmus azureus | reverse complement strand
TTTGAATGATTTATAAAATAAAGAGCGTATGATGCAAAACTTTCCGTTTTTATTATTGTTTTCAAATTACATTTGGAACTGAGGCAGAAATATTTTACGTAGCTTGCCCCACAATAAAATTTACATGCATACGCTTGCGTATATACTGCGTGTACACACGTATAGAAGAGACTGGGGTTGTCACTTTTTCCTTTTAATTTTTTTCAGTTCCCTGGTAGAAAATTAATCATGTTTGGGTCAATTTTTTATGGTCAACAAATGTTAAAATGACACCTATATAACAATTCTGGAAATGCTTTGAACAGAATTTCTAAATAAGTGTCATTTTAACATTTGTTGACCATAAAAAATTGACCAAAATATGGTTTATTTTCTACCAGGGTTTTAGCTTTTTTTATAGGTAGCAATACTTACTTCTTAACATTCTGAAAATTAGGGTGGTGTTCATTTCAACAGAAGGTAGATAATACATACCAGCTATAATAATGCATTTTGTAAAGAATATATTTAATACCAGCTATAATAATGCATTTTGTAAAGAATATATTTATTTTAATTTTTGCTGTTTTTAATGACTTTATCAAAAACGCATAATACACAAGAGATGTTTGATGTATACTCCCGTGCAATTTAGTCCCTGCACTTTCTGCTATACAAAATCCTTGAAAGCGAGTAAAAGGATGGCGGCCCTTTCTTCTGTCATACGTTGCGAAAAGCAAAATTAATTTTCATACGAACGAGCATACTCGTAGAATTTATTTTTCTTTTCCTCGAGTCCAGGATCCTCGTGAATCTTATATTTATGCTCCGAGAGAAAACGAGACCCTAAGATGCGCGGCATTCGCGCGTGGAATTTGGAAAGGATATTTTTATTCAGAAAAGTTACTGAACAATTTTCCGCTCCATGAATTCTCGAAATTTTTCTTTTCCCGACTCTTTAGTCGTGCTCTTATGCGAAAATGAGGCTTCTTTTAAGGTAGAACTACTCTTAACAGCTGACGAGAAAACCAGCTTTTAGAGTTTCACTGATATGCTCCGCATTAAATTAAACATACTAATACACATTACATTTAATGTAATGCAATATTAAAATTAATGTAATGTGTACTAACGTTCTTTTAATGTGCGATTCGAAAATTTTGATTCTAGTACATAATGATTGCACTAGAAAATTACTGATCGCGTAATAGTTTTTATTTAACATAATACTTTAAAGAATATTTCATTTTGTTTTTGACTTCTGTTAGCAAACGTTTAACTGTAAATAAAGTTTAATTATTGTAATGCATAAATTTCCTTTAAGAAACCTTTATTAGATCCACAAATCAGAACTTGTATCGTTCACATGCTAAGTAAGTAACGAAATAATGGAAACAAATGTCATTGATTTACTTTTCGTCTCGGTCTCAAATTTAATCACGACTAAAATCCTAAAAAGTGTGATCCCCTCCCACACCCTTTACGAAAACAAACACACCGCCAAACAAGGCGCAAACGCGCAAAACTCACAGGAGCAGCTCCGCCATATATTTCATCAGCGACTTAAATAACGAGTTTAGCCCTTAAACAAGGGTCGCTTGTTAGCAATGGCGCATGTAATCCAGTACAGCATCGTGCCTGCGCGCCTGCTACATCTCTTCCACCTACATCCCCCTTTCCAATATATATAAATCCCCTCCATCAATGAGATCCCCATATTCCTCACCCGCACGCGATTTCAGCGCCTATACTACTATATTACCGTGTCGGGCTTGGTAGAGCAAAAGCAATAGAACGAAAGAAAAGAGCGCGAGAAAAAGCAGCCCACCCGCACAATTTACGAGAGGAGGGGGGCGCTAGCCCGAGCTTGCAGCGAGCTTTCCGATATATTGCACTTTAGCCTTATAAACGCCGGCGTAATGCAGCAACAGCGGCTGCGCGCCGAGAGCCGCGCTGCAAAATTGCCACTGGTCCGCCGGCGAGTTAAATCGCTGGATCAGCGCGTGGTTTGTGTCCCCCGCTGCTGCGCCTCGGTTAGCCGTAATTGGGCCAGTTTTCTCATTTGCCGCTCTCGCTCTCTCTCTCTCTCTCTCTGCGTAAGAGAGCGCGTCTTCGGGTTATACCGTACGACCTTCCGAGCCTCCTCGCGTACAAGCCGGTAATCGCACACCTCGTTATTTCCGCTGCAGACTGCGTAAGGATGAAAAAGCTCGGTAAGGAGTATCATGCGAGCGCTAAAGTAGAGGCTAAAAAAGCTCGCTGCTGCTTAATAGACGGGGGAAAAGTCTGCGTATTATTTTACCGCGAGATGAAACACACGCGAAGAGTTTCGGGATGAAAGGGACTTTTTTGTTTCGTGGGTGTACGTATACACACACGCTCGAGTTGTGGTGGGAAAAATGTTCGTAGCTACCGCTGACGCCTGACTATAGCCTCGTTATGGCGGCTGCTACTACTGCGAGGCGGCAAATTTTATTTACATTCTCGTAAATTTGGGGGGAGGGTTTTTGCCTTTCGCATCTCGCCCAGCTGTCTTTTTTTTCGAGGCGGATTTTTTGCTTTTCGCGCGCGCGAGCTTTCGCATGGCCGTGTGCCAAAGGGACGGGGCGAAATTTGTTTTCTCGCGCGCGCGCGCGCAGAGTAAATCGAGTTGAGCTTGAAAAATTCAGTTGGAGCTCGTTTTGCTCGAGCTTTGCGGCAATTCCAGACCTCTTTATCGACCTGTCTTGGAGGATTTTTCAAGTGCAGATTATAGGTTGCTAGTGTAATATTTTTTCGCATTAAAATCACTTTTTTATTTTCAAGTCATCGATTTTCAGCGCCAGGAAAAAGTTGTATATTCTTTTTTTATTGAAACTTACTTTTTTTGTTCTAGTAGCTGCAGGCAAAGTTTCAGAAAATTTATCTTTAAAAGTACTTGACATTTTAGCGTGAAGTTATATGAAATAAACTTTTTAGCATAATTTCTCGTTTTCTTGTTAACACTTTTAAAAGCGATTTTGATTAAATGATTTTCATGCTTACAAATAAAAATGATTAGAACTCTGTTTTAAATTTTTAGAGGTATTTATTGACAATGAATATTTATATTGATAATGCAGATTAAACTTCTATTAGTTATGTATAATTTAGTATAAAATCGTACTAAGAACATTTCTAAAAGATTATGAAGCTCATTTTTGAAAAAAATTAAATCGTGTTTTATGAAAAATATAAAAATTTTGAATTTCTACTTTTTGACCTACACAGAAGTATTAGTACTCTACGGAGAGATTCTTTCAAGTCTTAATATGGTATATCGGCGTCCCAGGCGTGACCCACGACCATTCCAATATGAAATAGTAGAAGCTTCCGTTAACAATCTCTACTAACACGGATTCATATCGATAAGAAAATTTTAAAAGGAAAAGTAAAATTAGTGTGATAAAGTACAGGATTTTCAATGACTATTAAATTAGATTATTTATGGGCATCTAAAATTTTAGCAAACGTAAAGTTATATAATCGTACATGGTATATATAATAATATATCTTAAACAATTTTTTTAAATTAGATTCAAGTTGCGAATGATTTTTTATATACTGCTTATGTTGAGAATATCATTCATCAAAAGTTAGTCTTAATTTATACGAATTACTTATTACAAAAAATAAATCTCTTTTATTTTAGTAATGGTATATTTGTGAGTAAACATAAGTTAATTAACTCAAAATGAAAAAAAAAAACCTATGCACTTTTGCACTAATTTTATAGTAAGCCTAATAAAACATTAAGCTAAAATATTTAAAAATTTTCAAAAAGTAATTAACCCTACAAAATAACGCGAAAAACGTATCTATTTTAAAATAAATTCATCCTATTAAATCCATTACACGAGAAAGAAGTGATCTCTGCTCCCTCGAGCGGAGCGTGCTGCACAGCTTTGTCGGCTGCTCCCCGCTGCACGAGGCTTGTTAATCTTTGAGCCACACGCGGCTCAAGTCCCTCATCAAATCCCTGCGCACGTGGTCAATTAAAAAGGGTTGCGTAATGAAATCAAAGGGATGATTATTTGTTATAACGATAACGAACTTGTCCGAGTTAATTAATTATCCTCAGTCCTTCAAATCATTTAGCGAGGTAATTCGATTACGGAGCGTGGCGAAAATTTTTTTTTAATTTATTCAATGCATATAAATTTTTTGACAAATTGTCGCTATATGAAAATTAATCTTTTATATTAAGGTGATGCCAGTTTACTCATGGTACTCTTTGACTTTAATTAATCAAATTAATAGAAATTTACCTTCATTAAAATTCATCAGCTTAAATTACCATTTTCAAATAGCATCAAATCCTGAACGCGCGCAAATGGATCGATTGAAACGTATTAACTCCTAAATGCACAATAATGAACGATTAACTTTATTGCCCAAAATCTCCATTCGTCACGCCTTTATACAAGCAATAAAAAAAGGTAAAATGCGGGGGGGGGGGGAGCCGTGCTTTTATCGTCGTCTAGATAAAAAGGCGCGACATTCACAGAGAAACATTCACGGCACGGTATAGAAAAAGGACGGCGGTGGGAACGACAGGCCAGTCGAAATAAGTCCATAAATAGAGCCAGAGCCCACCGGCTGCTTTTATCGCTCTCTGATGTGAATGTATGAGTGCGCACGTGTACGGGGCAACGACAAAGTGCGCGCTGCGTTTTCCAAAGGCCAGGACTGTAAATTTCGTCGTCGCCCCCGTATCTTGGCCTTATATAGAGCGGCCCGGCATTTATTACGTCGCTGCTCCGCGTGTAACGTATAAACAGCTCCCTGCGCAGATATCGCTGCCTAATTTACATACGCGCAAGAGGTGGATTATTGCTCTGCAAAACGAACCCATGAAGCTATCTTTCTCTTTCTCTCCGTAAAAAGGAGAAAATAGGAGGCCGAGATTGGGATGTGCCCTTTTTTTGGGGTAGCGAAGCGCGGTTACATGTTTTGCTCGTGTGTGTTTGCCAGTGGCACGTGTATATGTAGGGTTTTGCTTTTTTGGAAAGATAGGGGGAAATATTGAAGTCTGGCTGTGAAGTTTTTTCGACTTTTTGTGTTTGTTTTTGATATAGGTTTTTTATTAAATATTTTTTAGAAAGTGTATTCATAACGAAAAGTCAATGATTTATATTAAAAAATTATTAAATATACCTTCTTAAAGAATAAAACCCCTTTACAGATTTAAGTGAAATCAGTTAATAAATAAGAAAGATCGGTAAATTAAATTTTTATTCATACTAAAAGGTCCAAGTATCATGATGAATAAAGCAAAATATAGTTATAAAGGCATAAATGAACTTATAAAATACCATGTAATACGAAAATTTTAAAACGTCTTTTCATACTTTTACATTATTAAATTTCTTATTTCTTTCACGCGTATTTTAAGTTATAATAAATTATCATATTGTATTATTTTTTAACGTTATGGGCTGGGTAGATTGAAGTGGTCCTGGTTCGGATCTTATTTTTGTGTATTTAAATTAAAAGAAAATTTTGATTGCGTAAATTCTAATATATGTCAATATTTGTATGTCACTAGCTTTATTTGAGTAAAATTTACCTAAGTCAATTTATTTTCACTAATGGGAAAGTTGTTTAAAAAGATGTAATTACGATGTTATATGTCATTAGTAAATAATTGCTACTAGTAAAAATACTTTTACAGAAAGTAAAAATCTAATTTTTGTGTTAATAGATTACTTCGATAAATCTAACATTTTCGTCGTGTAAACATTTCAATGGCCGCATCTAAGGTAGACAGGAAATTTAAATAAAAGTTTCAATTTATTCGTCTAAACCTACGTAAATAAATATAAACAAAGTAAACATTAGTTTTAACGACTGTTAAATGAGTGGCAGTTGCACGAGTAGTAACTCAACACATAATTAACACATATTAACTAAAAATATTATTATTTACCTTCTGATGGTTTGAAACCCTCCTTGTTATTGAGAATACGGGACCTTTTAAGTATAATAAATAAATATTATTCTCCATAACAAGAGAAGTTTTATGTCGCATTTCGCAAAGTTTTTGAAGAACAGTTTTAAAATGAATTAAAATAAAACAAGTGCCTATCGCATATTTTTAGGTTAATCTGATTTATAATATTCAGCCTCGTGTGGCGCTTAATCTAAAGACTTTTTTCGTTTGTTCTGGTCACGCTGTTACTTAAACGTCTAGTTCGCGTTCTGCTTTTTAAAAGTAAGGCGCCTTGTATATAAAGCCTTGTCAGCGCTAAGTGTAATTATTAGTCCGGCACACGCCAGTATAGTAGTCTGACCACTTCCGGATTTGCCTGCGAGATTATACCAACAACACGCGATTTTCACGCAATTTCTTTTCTCTCCCTTTTTAATTCACTAATTAGGTATTCCGGTTTTCATTAGAAGCTAAGAAAAAAAGATTAAACTTTCATAAAATACATAGACTAATAGAAAATAACTAATTTACATAAAATTGTTGTGTGTCATTCTTTTTAAATATCTAGTTTCGAACCCTCCCTTTTGTAAATATAAAACTATTGTATTTTCGAACGAAATGTACTCGCTGCATTAAGGAGATAACTTTATTTGTATGCAGAGTGATGAATGATTAAGAGCAATAAAGGAAAAGTCTCCTTTCATTTTCAAATTTCCGATTAAAAACGAATCATAAATACGAATATTCCAGCAAAAATATACGTACATAAAGATACATTTATAGAGCAAAGTAATAAGTCACCTCTGGCAATATCCCTTATACTCTTTTTTTTCTGTTTTCAGATTTTCAGAAGCTCGAGAGGGAGGCGCGGATATGTAGGAAACTTCAGCATCCAAATATCGGTAAGTCACCGCAGAGAGCTAAAACTTTCCACCAATTTATTCTCCGCTCGCGCTGGATTACCTCTTAGTCTTTTTTTAACCTCTCACCTGAATTATAGAGGAAGTTATATTCGGAGTGGCTTGCCGCGTCTTTGAGAAACATATATATACAATCTGCCGAGTCTATGTTTTTTTATAGGCTTCGAAATCCACCTCACTGAATTACTGTATACATGAGAATCAAACCATTTTTTTTTTCGATCGTCTCGATAGTACCTTAATCTAAAATTTCGAAGCAAACATCTATATTATAAAAACGTAAACATTTAGATCAAATAAGATCCATAATATGATGCGCAATTTATATTCTCGTATCCATGGTCAAATTCGCGTCATTGTTATAAAAGCGGTAAATTTAAAAAAAAACAACAAGGAGCTTGCAATTCAAAATACGATTTTGATTGGCGTTCGCTTTTGAGGCGGAATCGCCGTGCATAAAAACGTCGATTGGCGACATTGATTGCGTTCAGGTTTGCGTGTGCGCAACTGATGCGCTTATAAAATATCGAGGATTGGATAATAACGCGTCCGCATATTGGAGGGCAGCTGCTGGCGCAATAAAAATACAAAATGGATGAGAGTAGGTGCGTTGCATTAAGCGAGGAACTCGCCAATAATGGAAAATTACGAATGGTGCATTGCGCGAATCATTGGCGTAATAGAAAGCTCGGTAAAGCATTGGTTATAGCTGTATACAACGTATTGCGAATAATGCGATGATGATGCTCTTGGCTATTCTATTCTTTGTAGCGTTATCTTTGTTGAAATTATTTTATCAACGTTAGTTAATGCGGAAAAAGAATTTAAATAGAAATATCGTTTTGATATTGGATAAAACAATTTCCGGGTGTGATATGATTGAAGGCATTTTTAGTAATGCTGTGTTCTCTATTGCAAATTTGCAAGCTAGAAATAAATTCACACAAGTGGCCTTATTTCGATTACTTAATTTTCTCAATAACATTGGTATAAATAACTTTTATCAATAATTAGGTTAATAAACGTAAATCGCATATAAATTAAGGGTGGAGATTGGATACAATCAGCAATTCTAAGAACGTCTTTTATTTCCCTAGAGTAGACAAATCCTAAAAGTACGGGATTGATTTCTATTAATTTTCAGGGAATCGAACTGAATTTTAATGCAAATAAATTTAATAATGCAGATAAATTTAATGAATTATTCAATGACGAGGCGACTTAAATTTGCTCAAACAGATATAAATGTTAATTAGTAATTCGCTAGAAAATCGATTATTTATTACTCTTAAAGCCGAAAGTTCATTTTCAAATATTTTGGACTGTTTGTAAACTAAAGTGCTTACTTTTATCAACGAAGGTAAAAAGACAGTTTCTTCAAAAATCAGTTTTCTTAGTTGGTTTAAACATTAATTAACACGGCAATTTTCGCACGAAAAATTGAAAAGGATCGACTCCTTTAAAAGCTTATTTATAGTTCGTTAACTCTTCGCATAAAGAGATTTATGGAGGCCAAAGTACAATAAGACGGAGCTTGCGCAAGTTTGTGCACCTATAAACACGAATGCGAGGAATATTCCAAAGGCGGAGACGAATCCGCTTCTCAACAAACACTTCTTATTATTATCAAACCCAGCATCCCGAGAAAAAACGTCTCGGCCCTTCGCTCGCTCGGAAAGTGTATATACACGTTCAATCTAGAAAAGAGGGCGAAGAAACGACGACGCAAGTCCATATCTACCTTCTTCACGTGCGATATAACAGCTTCCCCCATACCCACCGCTTATATTTGTTCCCGTTCGCGCGATTTCCTTTAATCGAAGCGCCTCGCCGACGACCTTTATCATTATTATCGCCGTGCGGCCGCGGCGAGCGGGAAAAAAAAATCATAGAAAATCATTGTGATGGAGAGGCCGATATTATTATAAATAGCGAATCGACCTTTATCTTGGCTCGGCGTTCCGCACGATTAGCGGGCAATTCTTTTTCGATTGTGCCGGACGCGCCGGCCTTGCCAAATCAATAAACAGATAGACGCGCGGCCGAAGTCATTCCGGCCCATAGACTCGCAAATGCTATCTCCCTCGTCCGAAACTTTGTCCGAAAAATCGAAAAAACGTATAGAGAGCGCGCATCATGCTTCATTAAACGCCCGCGAGTGTAAATAAAGCTCGGGAAAAAAGCTTTCAGCAAGCTCTGTATAGCCCGCCTTTCAAGGGAAGAATGTCAGCCAGCTCAATCTGAAACTCCAGGCGCGAGCAGAAGCTGCGGGGGTGGCTTGGTAACGTCGTTTACGACTTCGATAAATCAAGAATACAGGGCGCAGGCGCAAGCTCCGCGCACGCCGGAGTTTGCCTTTGAACGGCAAAGCCATCGGCCGGGAGCAGCAGCGCAGCCGTAACTCACAACTTTTAATAACATTTGCACCTGCGTTATTATGCGTGTGGTATTGTGTCGTGAATTCGCAATTTTCTTTAGGGCGAATTCACCTGCCCGCGCTGTTTCTTTTATTTCTGCGCGCCACCCACGCACGAACAATGCGCCGCCCGGCGAACTGGAGATAAATGCTTTATGGGGCTTTTTTTAGCGGGCTGCGCATTACGGTGTTGCGCTGCGTAGTGAGCGGTGAGAAAAAACCAGCTCGGGGGACATTTTTAGTTATGCAAATGCGTCTTCGACGTTAATGGGGTCGTAAATTCGGAGGAGAGAATTCCGGAGTCCTGGTTAAACAAACTTTTTGCTGGCTGAACTGAACACTAATATTGTAGCAGGACATTTCTCAGTTTGTTAGTATATGCATTTTTTTGAAGTTTTTAAAGTACTCGAAAGATTTTTCCACTATGTTGATGTTTTTACTATCCGCTTTTTCATTATTTATAGTTTCATACTTATTTGACTCTCAAGATATAGTTAAAATGACATGTGATGCTATTCTTGCAGCGCTTCTG
This sequence comes from Eupelmus azureus, assembly GCA_030522685.1. Taxonomy (NCBI): domain Eukaryota; kingdom Metazoa; phylum Arthropoda; class Insecta; order Hymenoptera; family Eupelmidae; genus Eupelmus; species Eupelmus azureus. The sequence continues at coordinate 9,151 of JAPYZA010003344.1, read as the reverse complement.
TTAAAATTAAAATCTGTAACTCTCAAAAGCGTGCGAAGTACATCAGCTCGAATATTGATACGCAGTATTTATTTTTATTTTTCCATAAATCTTAATCGAGTTAAAAACGACAAGCGAGTTCGACGAAAAACAAGCTCGAAGTCTCAAATATATTTAAAGCTCGAATCATCTCGCTGTAGAAGTAAAAAATTAACCTTGAAATTAAAATTAGCCTTTGAAAATCGAATAGCTTTGGAAGCCGAATGTTGCTGCCGCCAAAAACAGGCTGAGGGCATCAGCTAGAAAAGCGGGTTATCGAGCGATTAGTTCGCAAATAATCCAACATCAATTAGCGCTCTTTGTAGAACATATAGCTCAAATCATTCCGAAGCACTCACCAGCATTTACAGTAATGCACAAGCGTTATCTAATGCATTAAATACATAAAAATTGTTTTCATGAAATTTAATGTAACGGCGACGTTAAACTTTATATAATCGAAGCCCTGGGAATACTATAGTCGGGCCAGATAAAACTATAGATCAAGGTTCATCTGCATCTTAGAACACCAGAAGACAGAGAGCGCATACAACTGCAAATAGTAATTCTTGAAGGATGCAAACCGACGCTATCGCCGAGTACACACTGGTACAAGCCAAACAGCTGCGTAGGCGCAACGACATTTGCAGCCGGTGGAAACTTGTCCTTGACCAGCGGACCTGCTGCAGACACTGGCACCCACGCCGTGTGTACTTCTGCAGCCAAGGTGTTATACGTGGCGAGAGCTCGGGAGGAGGAAACATAGAGCTAGACGATCATTTTGGCCGAGCGCCAATACGAAGAGCGAGACTTCTTTTTCTTCCTTCGCGCTGCACACTCGGCGCGCTGAAATATACAAAATCGCCCGTGCGATGCAGCTCCCCACCTCTCCCGCAGTCGCTGTACTTTTAATGAATTCTTCTCTGGAGCGGCTCTCGAGCGCGAGAGGTCATTATAAAGTTTCTCGATAATTTTCCTGAGTTCGCTCTATCTTTTCGCCTCTCTGCGTATAGGCAGCATCCGCTGGCACTCTTGATTCGGCAGACTTTTCGAATAGCGCCGAGTATTAATCTTGCTCTTCTTCTACCTTATCGCGCCTAGCGCGGCTTGTATTGTTTAATTATTCAGTTGGCCACTTGGTCGCTCGATCGACTGTTGAGAGAGAAGTTTTGGCCGACGCGGCGCCAAGGACGTATAACTGTTTTTATTCTGAAAAGTTATTTCCGCGTCTATACAAAACAGCTCTGAATCAGAATAGTGGTGCGATTATTTGTTGGGAAATATCGTTTCTCTAGTTTAGTCGCTTGTGGCGTAGGAAAGCCAGGAAAATCAACCAGAGTGGAATTTAGAGTTAGCTTGGTATATCAGAGATGGTTATTTTATATATTGAATTTGAAATATTTTGCAATTTGTAAACGGATAGATTATCTAATTCTAATGAAGCATTTGCTCTGGTAGAAAATAGACCATTCAGAAATATTCGTTGATCATTTATTGGTTAGTTTTTTCAGATTAGTTTCTAATCAATAATTAGTTGAATGATGAGCAAAATTGTATTTTTCTTTTTTTCTATTAAGCAATAAAAAAATTCAATCGTTATTGTTATCGCTATGAATTATAATTTAAACCATCCTAAATCTACTATCACAACTACGTATTCCTAAACGTAGGGTACAGATAAAATAATTTTTTATTCTTAAATTCTATAAATTTATCAAAATTTCAAAGACAAACAATATCGCGACATTTGTAAGTTTCAAAGTCTACAAGGAAGCCGACTATACAATAAGAAGAGAATATCACGTCTCCGTTGGAAGGAAAAAATACTGTCATCTCGCATGATATTCGTCTAAAGAGGAGAGCGTCTGAGAGAACTGTGCAGCCTTTTTTATCGAAACAAAAGAAAAAACGCGTCTGCAGGTGGCAATATGTAGATCAATATTCGACAGCAGCTTGGCTTCTGCCTCAATTTGTTTTTCTCCTCTCTGCCTCCGTCGCTTGCCTCATCTTTCTAATCTAAAAGAAGCAGCTCCCTTTGATTTTCTTCGGCCTGCTCGCCTTTTTTGCCCAGCTTCTATATATTATATACTCTATCCTAAGAAACCACTAGACTCTCGTGGGCTTTGTAGAGATATATATATGATCCTCGCTAAGCCTTTGACAATATTTTTTTCGGTAATTCTCTCTTTATAAATTTTAGACAAAAAGAAAGTAATTTGAGTATTAATGTTTTGAACCATGAACCATTTTTATTTTAATTTCAAAATCTTTATTTCAAGAAAATCATAAGTAAAAATTACAGTAAAAATAACTTTTTCTTTGTTTTGGTTGTATTGGTTGGATAACATATAAACTATGTAGTCACTTCATTCTTAACAGTCATCCCTTATTAAAACAGAATCTAATTCTTTTTGTTAAAAAAGGCCATTAATTCTTAATTACTTTATCAAAATAATTTTTTACGTTATCCATAATAAACTGTAATAAAAAAGGCTGTAAAATCTTCAATCAATAATTTGACAAGCAATAAAACAATTCGAATATCCATAGATTCCTAGCTCTATTATGCAATTATCTCTCCGTACACACTGGCACTGACAGACGGCTTTACCGAATCGATATATATTTTCTTGGTCGCCTGGTTTTCTCTCCCTCTGCATTTCTCTTTTTTTTTCGAATCGCTCTCGTCAGTGCATTTCTCGCGTGCGTCATACACGTGCACACTGGCGATATCGGCTCTCTACGCGGCGGAAAAAACAAATGTGCCGTGCAATTGCGCCGAAGCGAGATAAATTTTAAAGGAGACCGCGCACAGATGTTCAGGCTCGCGCGCGAATCTTCGGTGCTTGGCACCTGACGTCTGAAATATTGTTCATTTCGTCATGATGAAAGGGCTCAAGGGCCACACTGAGCTCTTTGCTTTTGTAGAATAAATTTCATGAAAGTTGAACTTGCTTACGTAGAGAGAAATTGTTTGGAAAATATTGAAAAAATCTCAATAAATTTTACTACTAATTATTTGTAAGATTTGTGGAACAATGACTCACTGTATAGTAATACGTTTGATTAAGAAGTAAAATTATTATTTTCTTTTCCATTTAGCTTATATAGAAATAAATTATAAGTTTATTCTCTTTTCTTTATTGTGACGGACATTTAATAAATAACAAATATTAGTCTGTTAATATCCATGAGCGATCCACAAACATCATGATTATTTATTCTTTTTGTAAATATAATTACATAATTGTTTGTTTTTTCTGATATAATAGTTGGCTAACTCTTGCTTATTTATCTTTTATAATTAAAATTAACGTTTTACTTTATAAAAGGTATATCGCTGTTTTCAACTAAATATTAAAAATGTGTTCTTATATTTTATACTTAGACGTCAGAAAGTTTAAATTACGCTCGAATACATTGTTGCATCTAAATTTGTTTTCAATTGCTTATTATAAATACTTCTTCAGAGTCAAAAGCACTTAAAACACGCCAGCATTGAAAATATTGACCTATAAAATAACAGAGTATCTTTTTAAATAAACATAGTATCCAGAATATCCAGCACGCATCCAGAAAATAAAGTTGCCCCATATACAAAAGTTTAAAAGCTCCCTTGCATTTACCCAGAAATATTTTCATCCTTCAAAACGTCCCCTAAAAAACAAAGATAAAAAATAAGTAAAACTACGACAGCATGGGCGGCTTATATCCTTTATTCATCTGTCTCGAACTTGTAAATTCATAATTCATAAGATCGACTTTAGTTCCTGCTACATGCGTATATGTACATGTACATCCAACTATCCTTCTCTCGATTATACCGTCCCTCTCTCGGCAATAGGGGGCGAAGATATAAATTACCATGTCCACCCTTTTTTTTCCACCCTACTTTCATCTCCCATCTATCTTCGAGCGCGTAATGGCATTCGCTAGCTCGTCTCTGTTTTAGTCAACAAGTATTATCGATTCGGCCTTCTCCTGCGGCTCTCGCTCGGACTGTGTATAGCTGGCATACATAGTACAGTGCCATTTTCGTCCCCGCGTATCTTACCGCGTGCGTTTTCCAATGCTCTACATGTTTAAGAATAGTTCTACTTGAGTTAAAATTCGTCATTTCTTGAATAAGACTAATTCTCGTTGAAGCAAAAATTACCATGAACAATCTGACAGTTTTTTCACGTTTGCTCAGTAACTCAGAAACTACCTTATTTTTGTAGTTAGAAGAAAGAACGAAAGAATTAGCTTTGTCTTCCAACCGTACGTTCAATTTACACTCATCAGACCTCAACGAGAGCACTTCTCGAGAGATCATCGACCACCTTAAGGGGTATCCTCGGCGCACAAAGCCGATACGTCCCTCGCGACTTCACTCTCGCAGAGACGTTGACCGAGCTTTTCTCAGAATCGAGTTCGATGTATAGACTCCCCCCGCTCTCCTAAATGACACCGTCGGCTAGAGCAACTTTAATGAGAAGGAGCTTCTGCAGCCTTATTCCTACCGGGTTCGCGAGTTGCGCGCGAACGGGAGGCTTATCGACTTCTCTAGTTTCGATCCTCTTCCTCGATGAGCGGCTAACGAGTAGCGCCAAACTCACCGCCGAGCGCGCGTCAGTGTATAAACAACCGGCGCTGCCTCCGCTGTTCTGGAGTTTCGGAATACCCTTTGTTAAATCTTGGGAATGAGGAGCGATCGTCGTTGTTGTTCTGGCTATATAGTTATCGAGTGCATGTGTAGTTATTTCGGTCAATTTTGTAAGGGTTGGAAATTCTAAACTGTTGGAGTATGGAAAAAGCTTATACGTTGTTGTAGTATAGAGGATAGACTGATCACAATCTTAAGGGTTGTGATTTAATTCAAAAAATTTGATCTTAGGATGAATACATTTTAATAAAAATAATCAGAAGCAGGATCGTATTTGTTACTAAAGTAGATTACTGAATAGATTTAATGCAAATTATATTTTTTAAATAAAATCTCTCCAGAATTCCAATAAATGGAGATTGTTTCTATAAGTAGTTACAATTTTTTGGTTTTCCGTAAATCGTAAAAATTAACATAAATTTTGCGAAAAATTTAGTGTAACATTTTATATGTAAAATTTATGCAGTTGAGGTAGGAGTATAAAAATTACAAACGAATTTTGGAATAAGCAACAATAGAGAATTAAACAAAATTTGCTGTGAATGCTTTACAAATCTCTTTTCATCAAATACGGACTGAAATGTATAAAAATTTACTGAGAAATAATATGCTTAGGTATAATGTAGCGCGTAATAAAAAGAAAGTGCATTTTAACATATACCTTTAAAAAAGGCTCAAAATATTATTTTAATAAAGATACAACCCAACTTTGAAATGCGAACACAGAAAACAGGACAAAGCATGAAAGTTGTAAAATGACAATCCATTTCCGTAGCATCACGGAATCGATTCGGCATGCACGTGCTCGGCTCACCTCGAGCATTACCTATACAAATGGCAGGATAAACACGTGAGTCCGCTCGCATCGAGCAGCCGCACATATACACTCCCGGGACGCCTTTCCATAACGCTCTCGCAAGCTCCTCCGTGATTATATAAGACCTCGAATTATACACGCTCACGGGGCTTGCAAAGCCGGGGGACGGTGCTGCTGCTGCCGCTGGAAATTACGCTCTTCCGCCTACTCGAGCACGGCCTAAGCACGCGCGAGCGAGCGATATCTTCCTCGCCCTCTCCCTGGGGCACGCTTGCTGTTGCTGCAAAAAAATAAAGGGCACTTGCCGCGCCTATCCCAGATGAGAGAGAGAGGGAGAGAGCTACAACGACCTTTTTTTTGCGATCCCGAGGCTTTTGTAATTACGCGCGCGTTAGAGGAGATGATGGGCGGTTTTTTTCTTTAGCGCTGACGCTGTTTGTTCGAGGGCGCAGTTGAAAAAATTCGCGCGCGATTGCTGTATCGGGGAATATTTTTAGAGCGCCGGGAAATTTCTAGCGGCGAGCTGGCTCGGCTACTTCGTTAGGTGGATTTTGAAGGGTGATAGTTTTTACTATACGTATATTATGTAACGAAGTTTTTTATCGGTTTAAAGCCGGTTCTTTTTAATTACACTGTTGATTAAAATAACTTTATATTCGAGCTTTTCTTCGAAGCAATGGCTCTTGAAGTTCTATCTCAATCGTGGCAAGCACCCGTCTTAACTCTCCATTTTTAAATTAAAAGTTTGATTAAGAGATTGATATTAAAGCTTCTTTCTTTTTCTTTCGACAGTAAGATTACACGACAGTATACAGGAGGAAAACTTCCACTACCTCGTATTTGACTTGTAAGTATCTACAAACACACTTTAACAATCATTAATAATTTTTTAACAATAAAGAATTATTTTTGATAATCGTATCGAAAAAAAAATCGCGCCTGACAAAATGCATGTTTTTTGCTTACAGAGTCACTGGCGGCGAGCTCTTTGAGGACATTGTCGCGCGAGAATTCTACAGCGAGGCCGACGCCTCGCACTGTATTCAACAGATCCTCGAAAGCGTTCATCACTGCCATCACAACGGAGTTGTGCACAGAGATCTCAAGGTACCAGCCTCGCCGAGCAATCTACCTCCCCTCATTTTTTTATCCGCCGAGGGCTCTTCGTTCTGCAAAATCAGCGACGCACTTTCCTGCAAATATAGAACAAATCATGTAGAAGCACTCGAAGTGTCGTATTTTTCGAAACGGAACTAATTGCATTTGTTTGCAAATTGCGTTGGATTCTATTCTCAGAGCGAATAGCCCTCGGAGAAAAGTTTTGCATAGCTCTGTGTTTCTCGTTCGAAATTACTATCCTGAACTATGATTCACGATGTTGCCTGCTTGATTGCAGCCCGAAAACCTGCTCTTAGCGAGCAAGGCGAAGGGAGCGGCTGTGAAATTAGCGGATTTCGGATTAGCGATAGAGGTACAGGGTGACACGCAGGCATGGTACGGTAAGTCGAAGAATTTATCCCTATGAGTATTATGCAAGTATTACAAATAAAGCTTTATATGTTAAAGGACTGAATGGATTTATTCTAGTCTGAAAATTCGATATGGAATACTCTATTCTTTTTAAATTTAAGATTTGTATTGAGAAAAAATTCGGTTCATTCAAATACAATGCTCTTGTAATGAGAAAAAATAGTAGTATTTGCATATTTGTTTGACGTAAATAAATATTAATTAAACTCAAGTAAATATTGAAGTTAATAAACATTTATTTAATTTTAGTAATTTTTTCCACCGAGTAGAAACAATAACTTTAACTTTCAAAAAGTTTTTAAAATTAATAATTTCTATTAAAATAATATTTACTTTTTCTTAAATCATTCCAATCTCAAAATTGCAATTTTGACATGTTTTTTTGACTCTCGTGGTATAAAATACAGATCGATTCTCGCGTGTACTCAACTTTTGCATCCGGACTAACCATGTTAAGCTGTCAAGTTAACAGAATGTCTATCAAGTTTACAGTCATGCTGTTAAATTGGCGTCCCATATACGTTGACGTATGATGCACGGATTTTGTTGAATCAAAAGCATTCTGCCGAATCAACAGCAGATCGGTCAAATATATGAAATTTTTGTTAATTCAATAAAGCTTTTATTTCTGGATTTTTAGAAAAGTAACCGTATACTTGAATTGGTTAGATTTTTTAATCAAAGATCATATGTTCTACTTTTATTTTAATCTAGAAACCGTAAAATAAATCACGTCTTACTAAACTCGACCCCTATCTACTTACATGTTTCACATAATTTGTCACGGACGCTACGTAAGTAGAAACATGCGCGCGTTATCACGTTGACGATGTGAGGACGATTCGAAGTTAAACGTGCTTAGTATCAGCTTAGTGTACTAATAGGAAGAATATCGAAAACGAGAAAACCTGGTTTAAATTTCAAAAATTTCGTTACTTTTATTCTTATGTATTTTCCATGTTCTTAAGGCGCTTATGTAATAAACGATACTAAGAAACTGAAAGAAACGAAAGTAATACACAGCAAGAATTTAGCAAATACAAAGTAAACATAAAAATAGTGACTATTATTTTGTAAAAAAAACCTAGGTTTCGCGGGAACGCCGGGCTACCTGAGCCCCGAAGTCCTGAAGAAGGAGCCCTACGGCAAACCCGTGGACATCTGGGCCTGCGGCGTCATTCTTTATATCCTACTGGTCGGTTACCCACCCTTCTGGGACGAGGACCAGCACCGGTTATATGCACAGATAAAGTCCGGCTCCTACGACGTAAGTTTCTCTTTCTTTCCCCCCCTCAATACAGCCCTTTAGAGCGCCGTAAAAAAAGCCGCGCTCACCCGGCCAGCGAGCTTTATTATACTTACACGCGCGTGTATACACGCTCGTTCTTTTTCTCTTCTTTTTTGCCCGCACACAGTACCCGACCCCAGAATGGGACACCGTCACACCAGAAGCGAAAAACCTCATCAATCAGATGCTGACAGTGAACCCGAGCAAAAGGATCACCGCCAGCGAGGCCCTCAAGCACCCCTGGATCTGCGTGAGTATACATTGTTTTTTCCTCTCTCTCTCCTTCCTTACTCGTCTATTCAACCTTTTTACACGCGCACGACGCGTTTTTTTCATTAATGCCTCGCCCTTTACGTCTTTCGTGTGTGCTTTTCTTTTTTCAGCAACGCGAGCGTGTTGCCTCCGTGGTTCACAGACAAGAGACCGTCGACTGCTTGAAGAAATTCAATGCCAGGCGCAAATTAAAGGTGAGTTTTTCTAATTAAACTTTCGTATTTCATTTTTTTTTCATTTAAGGAAGTGTGACCTGGGTAATGTGACCGATGTAGTAAAAAGCTTCGACTCGTTACTAAAATAATTTGAAAACCAATGAGTTGTGATCAAACTTGAAGAATAACAGAAGACAGGTGTGCATATCCATGCATTTATTACATGGCGTTACATAAAAGCTGTACGAAAGCAAGGTTAAATAAACTCCTTGATGCAACGCGTTTTTCAAAGCGCATTTCTTTCTTAAATAAATAATTAAACTTCATTTTCACATTACCCACCAAACTGCTTTATCCTAGCAATAAATTGTACTGCTGATAACAAAGTAGAACTAGAAAAGTAGGAAATTTTAAAATTCTGTATG
>JAPYZA010003343.1:0-15620 GCA_030522685.1 Eupelmus azureus | reverse complement strand
AAATTGTAATTTCACACACGATCCAATGAAACAAAAAATTTGGAGCGTAAGCGAGTATGTACATACCCTGCTTCATCAAGATAAAATTACGGCGGTCAATCAAAATTGAAAGAAAGAGGGGCAGGGCGACGGTCTGTGGTTGACGCCAATATCTACACATATACTAGCACCGAACACGAGAACGACGTATTGTGACGATAATTCGATAACCGCAACGCGTATGTTGGTCGTCCGAGCTCCTTGAGAAACCATAACCGTCTCTCATGCCATTACTGACACAGCTGCATATACGTATGTGGCATCGGTTATGAGCTATGCTTAGCATTATCAACTAATTCAAAATTCCGCACGTCCGAACGAAAATTCATAAAGGCCTTTCTCGACATCCTGTCTCTGGATTATTCCAAATCGGCGCGTTATGTGTAATGAACTCTGAGTTGCTCATCGCCAATAGCTTCAAGAACTTGTTTGTTTATATAACGGTCTAAGTACATATTAAATGGTGATTTCATTTAAACGTCGTGGACGAACGATCACCGAGAAAGAAAAATTTAAAATACCAGTTTGTCCGGTGTGTAAGTGTAACCGAGCCCGTGTGCAAAACCAAACGCGTACGGCCCTGGTGCCAGTGCCACTGTAGACCGCATTAATGACAATACTGTGGCGTACGAGCATGATTCTTGATCAGTCGACTCGCGAAAGACAAGAAGAGAAGTCGCCGTCGCCGTTCTGTGCGCTAGACGTCAACGATCTTTTAACGCTTTGATTGAAAGAGCCTCCAATTGCCTTTCTTGCTTTACTTTCTCGCTATCTTATTAAGAAGTAGGAAAGAACTGCGCGAGTAGACACGATTTTTTTACATTACGCGGTTTGAAAAAAGTTTCCGCTTGATTAATTATATATTTAGTACTCGACATCGCGTGAATCGCAGTTACGCTGCGTTCGTGATTGCGTGCTTCCAAGCTGGAAAAGAAACAGAGCAAGAAAATGAAAACATTTAAAAATAAGTTCCTTTTGTGCCGACATGATGATACCTTGCCCCCTAAGGTGCATCTATTTAAATTTAATGTTGCGTTCAATCTTTTTATCCCTTTTCTTTCTTTTTCTTTTTTCTTTTGCAAATAATAAAAGTTTAAAGCTTTGCCTGTATTGTCTGTTGACAGGGCGCTATTTTAACAACGATGCTGGCGACAAGAAACTTTTCCAGTAAGTATGAGGCACCAGGTAAGTACCTCCGGCCCTCTGCAGCACTTCATGGATATATTTACAAACTTCTCGATAAGCTAAATACTCAATCCATCCCTTTCTCTTTTTATAATAATTTATTCATCTTTCTCCTTGACATTTTTCTTTTCATTTGACTTTGTTTAAGTCACTCCTTACCTTTTACCATAACCCTTGATCAATTGTTATTTTCATGCATCACCATCAGTAGAACTCTGCCACAACCTACTGTGCCATTTTTTTTTTCAACGTTAATCTCTATGTTTTGCCTAACTCTAAATGTTTAACAGTCATTTAACTTCAATTACATTATCGTTATCTATTTACAAAAGTGGCACACAAGGTACGAGGGTAGAACATTCACAAAGAGGCTTTAGATTTTTTTTTCAATACAGTAGAAAAGTGTCTGTGCGTAGTACGAGAGCAAAAGTCTGTACATAAATATACATATTTACAGATGTAAAATGGTCCTCGCTCGCTCAGCACGCCAATGACATGCGCATTTTATATTATAAATATGTTCATCCCGTCGTTCAATTTACTTATATACATATATCTATATTATATATTATGCACTTGAATCGCACCTCATCTTACATAGATCATTATATCAATGCGTTATCCAGAAATCCTTTTATATACATATTTTAGCTTTATACGTTCGATATGTACGATAAAGCTTTCAATTTATTATATTGATTTCTGGCTAACGCTCCATATTCGCCACAGTGGACTCAAGCAGTTTCTATCAACGCTCTGACGTTATAACGGTTATTGATTATTAATCAATTTGGCCGAAAGTTTAATCGAAAATTAACTCTCACCGATCTGAAATCATTCATTATATTGGTTCCTTGATGTATAGGGATTCCATAAACAATCTCGTGCATAACATACTGTTATTAAATAACTTTTGGTGGGGGGTAAATACATATTAACATTTCAAAATTACAGGTATTAACGTTGGTATTTTATTTTTTTAATTCAATTTGGATTAAGATATAGTTGGGTAGTCAAAGGAAAACAATAGCTGTTTTGGTCCACTTGTGGCTAATCAACAAAATAACGTGAATGATATGTGTTTGGTATTGCTGATGACTACTGTGTATGCCTATATTCTGTCAATTTCGACAGAGATTCGTCACTAAAAAAAACTTAACCCACGTATATACATTTACTAAATAAGTTAAATTGCAATTCTGCAGACATTTTTTAACCGCTCGCTCTGCTTTTCATTTGAAAAAAATCGCGATAATTGGTTATAAACTAATAAATTCGACTAATCGCACAAGGCTTGCATACAGCAAAAAGAAAGCTTAATTTTCTCTAAATTTTAATACTTACTGTCAAATTCTTTCTTCGTATTTTTCATAATTCGATTTGAAAATTATTCTATTATTTAACAAAATTAACGAGCACAAGATTTATTCAAAATTGTCACAGTTTATGCAAGTATTGAGCGACCAAAAGCTTAAAAAAATCTGCGAATTGTTCATAAAAGAAGTTATGTAACACGATGTACATAAACATGCATCTATATATAATGCATTTACATTTATTGATTATGTATAGTCAATTAAAGAAAAAAATAATGACTCCCCTATTTTATGCTACTTGAAAATAATTTTCTGCTCACAAAATATGTATTCGTCCAATAATCTAATTATTCCTTCGGAAAACGAACGATCGACCGGCACGTGAAGCGCGTCCCTAGGGGAATGATCCTATCTTAGCCAAGTAGTTTTGCATCATGGCATCTCTCTACAATTAAACATACATTTCATAAACGTAAGGGTCATTGAGGCAAGGAAGAGTAATAGATTTTTTAAATAAATTTTTGTGGAAAAAGATCAAATATTCAATATTTTGTACATAATAGCAAGTAATTTTTTTACTTACTGGTCATGTATTTTGATATGCAGTTCAAAGTAATTTTTTTAATCTAAATTTATTTGTTTTCATTTTGACTAAAAGGTCATACAGCAAATTGGTAAGAAAAATATTATAAACGATTAGTTTTAAATAAACACTTTAAAGTACAATATAAAAGTATAATTTCTTTTCACGCAATATTATTTCTTAACAATCAAGAAAAATTATCAGTAATAAATTGAAAATTGCAAAATTAAAGGTAATCTCTATTTTTAAATATTTTATTTGTAATTCTTCTAATTTGCCTTAATAACTTCCACATATCTTCAATACTCGCACACACATATATACGCACACATACGCACACACATATTTATATATGTGAGTGTGTGTACGTGTGTGTATGTGTCACTTGTTTGCTAAAATTATTTGTATAAGACATTCTTTCCCTTTGCCCTCACAGGCCACCGTCCTTGTGCAATGTAAGATATCACAGCACTCGCGTTTAAATAATAACTAAGAATCTAAAATACAATATGCATTAATAATTATAGTATAAGCATTGTTTGAACATGAATTCAAATTATTTATGAAGCCAAACCTATTTTAAATAAATTTGTTAAATAGTCGAAACAAGTCAAATAAAGTAAAAATCTCAATCATTTCAAAAACCAATGTACTTATATTTAAAATACTATTTTTAAATGAATGCTCATTTATGTTTATATCTATTTAACTTTTTATTACTTCAAATATGAGTAAATTTTTTCATAGTTTAAATAATGTTCAAAGCTAAATAATAACGCCTTGTTAAAATCATACAAACAATCCATACAAATAGGTTATAAAAATGATGCATACAAATTCATAAAAAATACTAAAATACGTAATATAGGATGCACAATAAAATATTTATTATTTAATTAACAATGCTTTGTAGACGCACATTACTCTCTATAAGTTACTATTATAAAATTTAATTTACTATAAAAGAAAGTTACATTTTTCGTCCGTTTTTAACTAGGTACACTGTTACTGAAAAATGTTTGATTCATCACAAATGAGGTACCGTAATATGAAGGGACATATGGGAAGTATTCCGTTAAATTGAATTATATTTTCTATATTTTCGTATTAAAAATATAATTATAGAATTATTGATCATATAGGGATACATTCCTAAAAATTAATGTAAGATGTATTATGACCATACAAAATTATATAGCCTTTATTGACATTTTATAGACGTATTTCTCAGCAGCAGCTGACGAATGCAATCATGTAATTGTATTATGCTCAGCTGAGTCACAAGTAAAAGATCGTGCATAAATAATATAAATGCACGTAATAGGATTGCTTTAACTTCTGCAAACCAAACTCGAATCATTCGTTCCGTCACATTATTTTATCATACTATTTCAAAATATATCATCCGCGAAACTGAAATTTCATTATTCTTAAGAGCATAATTATAATGTGAAATGTCGCAAATTTTTTCATTTTTTTATGAAAAATGAAATCTGACTCCTCGAATTTTAGTTTCATTCTGTTTTAATGAAATCTGGGAAATCTTAATCTGTAAAATGTTTTAACATTTAACTTATAATAGATTACGCATGGTGCAAATCTTTTACTGACCAAGGATTAGAATTCCCATTTTCATAATAATGATGTGAAGTGGGCCGGAGGTATGATACGTCTGTTTAATATTTAAGCTATTATATCTATATACATAATTTTTAGTTATAATATTAATTATATAAAAAAATTATGTTTAATACATTTTCATCCTATTTACGAGACCCCCTAAATACGAGACACTTGACACAATCACTCGAAAAATCAAAGTAAACATAAATATCTTCACTTCAAGGCTTGTAAAGTGGATTCGCATTGGATTGATTGCAATTAAAAATATTTCAATCATTTATAGTTGTTGAATCTACTTCACAAATGCTTTAATATAATAAATAAAAACGCACTTCTGCACTCGGCATGAATCCTCCCTTTCCCCTATTCATTGCATACTATACTAGATAACGAATTTTTTTTTCTTTTTTTTTCATTTTATCCCTGTCATTAATTATTTTCCTTTGACAAAAACATTTCCGCCCATAATATCCTATTTGTCAATATAGATATACATATTTTTTATAAGTATTCATTAGATTTATATAGATGTGAAAAGTTAGACATTAATTTTTTATAAAAACATAGGAATGACAAATCTGTACGATAAAGGTTATTGTTAGACTAACTGCACTTCTAATGCTATTTGGTGATTAATAAATTAGATTTATTTTTCTGAAAGCTGTTAGATTAATTATACAGAGCCTTGAAAAAGTTTTTATTACAAGAATAATATTAATTGTTCGTGTACATTTAAGTGCTAAAATTGATTTTTTAAACAAAGTTTTAATTAATTAAACTTTATTATAGTATCTTTATTGCGTATTTTACATAAGTGTTATATAATACGTAAAAATAGTTAATTTTATAGTTATAAATTAGTTCTATTTCTAATTGTATATAATCTATCTATGTTGTTTTTTTAATCTTTTTTAATCTTTATTCAATGTTTTTATTCAATTAACAATATTAACGCAACTGGTAATCCTGTAATTTGGAAAATATTTTTCTCTTCTTACTACATATTAGAGAACCTTGCTTTCAGATATGTGTATGCTTGCATTAACAAATGATAAATTAAATAATAGTAATTACTTAAAATATACTATGCATACACGTATAGAAAACTACCATAAAAATCATACAAAACAATTAATCTTATTTTTGATAAAACTTTCTACAATAGTTCATTGTATAATTTAGACCATTTTTTTATTTTAATTAAGTTTATATAAAATAGAAAGTAGAGTAGAAAATTAAAAAGAATGCATTTGTGTATTTTTCAAATGCTTAATATGAGTGTATATATATTTGTATTAATATAGATTATTTGATGTATAACAGAAATTGTACACTTTTAATTTAATGTAAATTATTCCTGAAAAGTGCAGTATTTAATAAGAAATAATTTATCAAATTTAAGTTTTTTGATATTTTTGTATTAATTATTTAATATAAATAATTAAAATTGTAAGTGTACTTATGAAACCTATAAAATTTATTTATAATAAAGTTCTCTATATTCACAACATGCACTCTTAATATAAACTAAGCTGATTTCAAAAGTACGAGCAATATATTTATCCTGAATATTGAAATGAAGTATTTTAATCTTGAAACTTCATTTTTACACTTTTTGTGTCACTCACAATTTTACACTTAAATATAAATTATACATTAAACACTAAAAATAAGTTGTAAATATGGCATCTCATGAAACCTAAGTACACTTTATATATTATTGTAGAAAAAAACTTTAATTGACTTACAAATTACACGTTACTTTTATCAATTGTCACTTATGAAAAAAACACATTTTATTATTTTTAAACGAGATGCGTAAGTAAATTATGTTAATAATAAGAATATCTGCGTTTGTTTTCTTTGGTTGACCCTGTTACTACTCATGTATCAATCCAATCAAAATTTGCAACTTTACCGCCAATTGAAATCACGTTGATCCACGCTGTGATCTGAAGAAAGTGGTAAGAATCGTGTTCTACCTTTTCCGTTTTCTTTGAAAAAGACCGTACAAACATTTTACGATTCTAACTAACGCTATGTCGTACAAACTGAATATTAAGAAAAGAAATTTTTAATGAATATAACTTCTTTTTTGTATAATCTTGTCTGATCACTTTTCATACAAATTCTCGTGTAATATTTCGAAGATGAATTTATTATGTGGGTGTAAGTTCATAAAGTAGCATCTGTATACTTCAACTATAACTTATTTCTTTTACAAATGTATTTAATAAATCTTTATAATATTAGAATTTTAATACCTACTATATACATTTAATGAAATATTTTTCTGTATCTTATATTTTATACATCTGGATACGAGCTTAATGACAGTTTGTACGATTTTAAAGCCTTTTGTATTATACTTTATTATTATGGCGGCTTATGTATGAATGACAAGTTATTACTAGCAGTTGCTAAATTAAACTCCGTACAATAATAGTTGCAACTGACGTGCCGCACGATGATGCGTGGCTATGCACGACGCATGAATTAAAAGGATTCGGAACTTTTAACTCCTCTAAACACTGAACGTTTTAGTGTTAATTGTTAACACAAGCATGTTTTTATACACACTAAAATTTATATCACATTCATCCACTTTCATGTACACACAAACTCCGCAAGTTCTCCGATAATTAATTACTTTTCTATACATATTTTTCTCCTGATTCCTCTTTCTTTTTTCAACCTTTATCTTTTTTAACCTTATTCTTACCTATAACAGAAGTAGTATTATGACTGATACTTTCAAATAAACTTTTTGCAATCTTTTTACTTTATACATTTTATATATACAAGACACAAACAAAGTTTAATACTTTTATCACATAATAAGGAAGAAAAACATTGAATTCTTAAAAAGACTTTAAACTAATATATAATAAATATGTTTACTTCCTTTTTTTCTCAAATGCTTCTTTTTTTTGATAAGAATTTAAAAAATATTACAAAACAAATTGATAATAATAAATTTGACACGAGCAAAGTCCGTGTTTGAATCGGCGTTATCATCGAAGGTGAAATAATGTCCATAAATAGTGATTGAAGTTTAGATAATAAATTACCTTGAATATACGAAAATGTATGAAAAATATGTGAAAAAAACATCTTCGATGATAATGTTTCGCACACGAATCATTGTCTCCATACATGTCGACACACGATTGTCGTTGGCTGTAACGTAAACAAGTGTTTTCATAGGCGCATCGTCCGGAGAACTGTAAAATTTCCATAGTACCTATCGATATGTTTTAAAAAAATAGTAAGACCTTAAAATATTTTTCAGCTCTTCGTGCGTTACAAGCCGTCTGTCCATGTATGTCCAACGTTTCAACAGAATGAAATGTTTCTGTTGACTCGTAGCGGCATTGTTTTTCGTATGATAACAGCAATGGCCGCGAATGTTAAATTGACTCTTTCATTAGTTTTTCCAAGCTATGTGACACAATGTTTGAAATAATGAAACACATTATGTCCGGTTTCGTGTGCTCTCGATTTGATCGAGGAACTGCTCAGTCGATCATGAATATTTCATTTTTCCTTATTAATAATTTTTGTTTAACGAACCGTTGATCAGTTCGCAAGTCGAGTCTGGTTATGTGTAATACTTTATTGTTTTTATTAGTTCATATTGAAATATCTTTGCGTACTCCAGGTCGAAGCATCATCACGAAGAAGGGCGATGGCTCCCAAGTCAAGGAGTCTACCGACAGCAGCACAACATTGGAGGATGATGACGTTAAAGGTAGGACATACAGTTTGCTTCTTACACCTCCTCGGCGTCGGTGATTTTTGCCTAGCCGTCAATTCCTTTTTTTTCCATGTAATTTATTATAAATACATTAATATCTTACATAAACTCGTATACTTATTTATAATGAATTTGTAACGTTATTATATATCAGTATTATTATTGTTTAATACGCAATCATTAGGCAAAAGTATCGATAGATTATTTCTTTAGATCAGTGGATGATTAAAAATATTTTAATTATTAATTTGTAAGATTTGGTGCCTTGCAATCAAGTATTTTACTAAAATTTTTAAGTTTAGAAATAATAAGTAGTTATTTACAGTGTTATAATTTGTCGTAAGGAAAGAAAGTTACTTAAAAAGAAAGATTTATCTCTTTTATTGATAATAGCTATACGCAATAAAAGATCTTAGATCTCTGTCGCTTCACTATACAGTCTTGTTTTTCGATATCTGTGACTACTACTACTACTACTACTACTACTATCAAACGTGTGTAAATTAGCCCTCGTTGTGTACTACTATTCTCGTAGACGAAATTTGTCGTGTATCTAATACATCACCTGCAGTATAAATCTTAACCATTTAAATATAGTCATCTTATATACTTGTCTCTATTATCCAAACTCTCAAACGTTGTAATTCACATAATCATAACTGTAATCATAACTGTATTAATCATGCAATGTAACTGTAATGGTCTCTCTCCAAATTAATTAAGTTGAACGTCAGTATCACACGTAATACTGCTTACTATATACTTGCGCTCGACATTATACATCATACATGTATCTGTAGTCTTGACTTTCGTTACATATATACATTGTCTTCTCTAACCAGAATAAAAACAGGAAGTACCATTTATTTGTGACTTTGTAAAAAATCCGGAAGGAAAGCGTCCGCCCAAACAAATCTGATCTTAAATGATATACTTACCAATACCACTACTCACTGAAAAACTATCACATATCCTAAGCGAGCACGCAATGATTGATCCTGCCACCCACGCACACACTTACAGACATGTAACATCCAAGTAAATTCTCTTTTTGGTTGGTAGCGTCAGCTGCTCTTTCGTTCTCAGCAATATTGAACTTCGATAATTGCAACGTTACGTCGAATAAATTATTTTTATTGCGAAATTGCATTATAAATATTTATTTTCTTCTAGCTGCGGAGCTACTTTCCACGTACGCGTGCATATATTTATCGCGTTAAAAATTATAAGTTTCAAAGGACAAAACAATTTTGTTGTTTGCGCCGATCGCGATGACATATTCCACACTTACAAATCGGTTAAAATACCGTAAATGATACATTCCGTGTGATTTTAATCAAGCAACAATGGCCATTATTTTAGTGTCGCTTATAGGGTTATCTGATTTCTCGCGTGTTCACGTACACTTTAAACCTTTTTGTCAAATTTTTACGTGCTAAACATGTTATAAGTTAATAGCAGATATAATAGATTAAATTCGAATCATTTTTAATAAAAAAGCACACATTTTTGCTTAAATCTATTTCTAAATTTTTCTTTGAATTGGTTTAGCATTAAATATTAATCGAATAATACAATTTACTTCTGCTGCTTCTACATTGATTTTAGCAAAAAATATATATGAAGAGAAAATTCGGTTGGACGCACAAAAAGGCTGACAGTGTACACTACGTGCAAATATTCTCAAATTTTTGTTTTACGCACGAGCCTTATGTATTGCGGTTTTATACTCTCACAACATACTGAGGTGTGCCGTTTTCTTCTTTCTGCTCTGTATTTTCTTCCAATTTTCTTTGCTCTTTGAGCACTTTCTCTTTTTCCATTATACCTACTGAACTTGTATGTAACTTATGCACGTGTCTCCGCCACGTGCGACACGTCAACTACACGTTATACCTACGTTTTGTACAGACACACACCTACATACACGTTCACCTGTATACAGATACAGATAGCCAATCTTTCTCCTATATACTGCTGTGTGGTATTTCCTACATTATAAATCCATCTTGCCCCTGTATTATTGACAGTAGAACAGCTGCGTGATACTTGTTATACAGGGTGACGCAACGTATACTACCTGGACTAGTTCTTCATTATAAATAATGAAAATAATTATGTTTATTGGTATTTTTAAAAATAATAATTCGAAAATAACCAAAAATAAATAATAATCGATTTCACGATCAATTTTTATGAAAAATGATTATCACCCTGTATATTTTTTTAAAACGTAGAAATGATGCTCACAAATCCATAACACGTAGTTAAACGTAAAATTATTATCTTGTCATGCACGTAAATAGAGTAAGAAACGAGTCAAAAACTGATTCTTTTTCTTAGAAATCCAATTTTAATAGTCGCAGATTATCAGTTAATTCTATCAAGTAATTAAAAAATAATTTAATACTCTTTTAAAAATAATTAATTACTCTTTCTATAATCGATCAGAGATCCATCAAGAATTCTGACCACCACTTTTAACTACCAAAAAACAAATATATCACTTAGTTAGTTATTATATTATGTAAAAATCGCCATATATACATCAATTTACTAAATCGTAAAAATGTATCAAGAAATATTAAACTATAATAAACCTGCTTGCGTGATAACTGTAGATCGATTTACTCTGTAGAATAACATTATATATATATATATGTATATGTATAATGTATTTTTAAGAGTCATCTATATCGCGACATTAGCTGTTGCAAATCCGATCACAAGGTCAGCATTGGTACAGACTTTTTATATACGTATGTATATATTGGCTTGTTTGAAAAAAGGATGTAATGTACCCTGTTGCAGTTTAGTGACGTAAGACCGCTAATAGGGCGATTGGTTGCACAATTTATTTAGTGCGTAATCCTTTTTTCAGGCCAGCGGTATACCTTCACAATACATCTTCAAAGACACCATAATCAAATTTATCTTTCTTATTCTTGACTTTGACATTAGCTTTCTAAACACATAAGAACTCTTAAATCCGTCATTATTTCCAGCTTACGATAAGTAGATTTTTTTCTTTTTCTATATATCATTAGAATTTTTACAGTTAATTTTTTAATTTAATTTTACTTCTTTTTAATCTTATGTTTTTGTTTATTAAGATATTTATTTAAATGCTTCTTTTCTTTTACTAAACTGGGGAATACGTGTTTTAGTTTAAAGTGTACATTGAAGTTATTAAATTAAACGTGTGAATAGATTGTTCGGCTTCATTATACATAGATTGTGTAACGTCCCTTAGGGGCCATAGTTTGTAGATTGAATGTGTAAATACAATAACATGATTTCGATATTTTATATGACGCTTTAAAAATGTGTAAATATTCGAACAAAAACATATCGGCATTATAACATTGATTTTTATTTTTTGTAGATGAAGGATTCGATACAAAAAATAATTACGTTTCATTATCTCAACATTTTTTTACCTCTATTTTTATAGTATCCTGCATTTTTATATATTTCTCTTTTTAATTATTTTCACATATTTTTCACTCACCATCATCTTTTAGTCATTTTTGTTCAATGATTGTCATTTCTACAATGTCGTTACATTATAAAAAATTGAAGATTTCAAGGAAATTATCCCACATAGATATTAATTAAATTAAGAAATTGAACAGAAATGAGTAATGATAACTTTATCTCTATATCACTATCCGTCAACATTTCGAGACCTTTTTTTTTCAAACCAGAAACAAAATTTTGTTTTTGTGTGTGTATACATATATACACACGCATATTTATGTGTAGTACTCAGGAATATACTTAAAAAGTATATAAAAATTTCATGCACCACTTTCATCGTCACGTGTCCGTGTAGTCCGGTGTTATGGATTTATGAACACCAGATTTTGTGACCGTCTAACTTCATGTTGCTGCTTCCTTCCTGCTTGCATATTTATTCGCCCTTCTTTTTGCATTGTATGAAGCATCAAAAATTTAACATTCCATAATTGTCGACTTGGTAAATAAGAGTACTTTGAACAACCTCATAACTTTATTTCGCTTATAAAACATCTATAAACATAACTTTATACATGTATATCTTCATTATTTGCATGCCGCTTTCTAATGAATTTATGAATCTAAGTCTTCTTTAAAAATATATCTATGACATAAATGATGAATGAAAATTTCCCAAAAATAGTTGATTGCAATTGTTCTTGCACACCTTACATTAGAATATTAAAAATAAATTACAATATTTTAGATCAATAAATTATTGCACGGTATCGTGTTGCATGCGCTTTTTATGGCTTATGAATCCTACATAAACCTTTTTATATCGACGTTTTTTATGGTGTAACAAATGAAAAATATTTTGAATAGAATAAAATTTTTTATTGTATATATTTAATTAATTCAATTGAAGTTCGGTAACATATATTTTGAGTCGAAATTATAGGCTGCTAGTGAAGAATATAAGCTAGACTGTATTAATATATCTACATGTAAGGGGTACATCAAAATATCTTATTATATAATGCATAAAAAAGAAGTAAATTACATGTATTAAAAATTAATTAAAGTGACGTAGGTAATAAGCTAATCTATATGTGTAGGATATTATTAAGTGTAAAAAAAAAAGAAAAATTATATCTATATTATATATATATATACCAAATAAAATGCCGTATTAGTATTCGTATACGTGATGTGTATGTGTATATGTTGTACAGAGGATAAGAAGGGCGGTGTCGACCGGAGCAGCACGGTCATTGCCAAAGAACCCGAAGGTAACCTTATACATCTACACCAACAACCAGCAAATTGTTTGTTGTTTGTCTTTTTTTCTGTTCAATCCTTGTTAATACATATGCTCACCTCACTTAATTTTTGTTCAAGTTTTCCGTTTGCTTTTTATATATATACATGAAAAATGAATCAAAAGTATCAATAAGCGAGTGCGCGTACTCGCTATTATACATCATATTAAAGGCCTCCATTTGCTTAATTGTCGTCGCCACGCTGGCACACGCGTCGATATATCCATGTGTCGCTGGATGTCCCGCGGCATTCTGCGCTCAATGTCGCGCATTACTACGTAAATTGACAATTATCATATGCTAATGCCGTCATTAGCACTCCGCCGGGTGCCAGCGAGACGTCGATTATTTTACCTTTTTTTTTCTTTGTCCCCACGAATCCCTTCATCTACATTTTTAACGAGCGCTTTCTATTTTCATTTCTGTGCTGATTGATTAAAATCGGTGATAATCGATTAATCCGTTAACAAGCTAACGCAACTAATTTAACTAATCAACGATTTCACTTGGAGCTTTGTCCCATAGCAGACTCCAATTTCTTCGTTCTCGTCACCGTCCCCTACGACATTGTCCCCACTAATTGCGGATATTCAGTCGAACTAACACATTATGATATTTTTCATTGTGAAAGGTGTGAGTCGTGCTTAACACTATACTAAAACATTAAATTTGACTTGACTGACAAGGCTTCATTAAGCCACCTATATCTAACAATAATATGGCTTGGAGGTTTATTGCAAACTTACACATACTTATCTTAAGTCGCTTGTTTAGTGCGCGGAAAAAAATTTTTAATAGCACTGTTTACCCGTCGCCGGTGATATAACGCTCCACTTATAAGTTTTCAACTTGAAAAATTACCATAGCGGTCTAATGCATTTCATAAGCATTAGATAACCCGCACAATTCAAGTATACATCATTTAGCAAGTGGCGCCCAACTCCCAAGGCGCGCGCACAGAGCTATCAGAAATTCGCTCCGCGTTGGAATCGAAGCCGCGCACCTGCGCTAAAACTCATAACCTAAAGGGCCTAACCTAATCAACCTGCAAAATTACCGAGTTCCGCTTCTAAACTCTCTACCGCGCGCGCATTAAAGAAGCACCCTGCCGCTCGAAGGCCGTGCTCGTACACACACCACCAGCCGTTCATTCAATCTACATACTAGCTGCAGCGGTTGCAGAAGCAGCAGCGGCAGCGGCAACGTCACGTGGCATTATTTTCGGATATCGTCCGTTCTGAAATAACTCGCGGGGCGCTGAAGCAAACGATCGCGCGCGCGCGCGCGAGCTAGCTCGTATGGCCGCCAAACAGAAATACTTGCGGGCGCGTGCAGCTCCGTGTATTTCGGCGGGATCCGCGTAAAGGAGAGAGAAAGAGAGAGAGAGAACGAGGGAGGATGGTCCAGTGTCTCCAATTCGGCCGCTGCGGGCTTGGGCTTGGACGAGCGTTTAGTTAGCCGCGCGGCGTCGCCGTGAGGGTCTTCTCTCGTCTTGAGTCAAAGATCAAAGATTATAGACGTTCAAGCGAGCCTACCTTCAAGAGCTTCCCGAACGGGCGCACGTGTGCTCTCTCGCAGCTGTGTGTATTATATGTGTGACGATATTGTCGTGAGCCTCTGGGTTTACGCGACGTAGCGTGACGGGGGGCCATGTCTATGGCGCCGATACTGCCGGGAACTTCGAAACAACCTGACAACAGTGAGTCTTTCAGCTCTTTGAGTTGTGCTCTTTCTCCCTCTCTGTTTGACTCTCTCTCTCTTGCTCTAAGACTGGACAGAACGTTACAGGCAGAACGGCTATTTTCTCTATATCTGTACGGGCAGCGCAGCCGCATAGCTTGCTTATATAGACTTGACTTGCCGCGGCGCGCGACCTCGGCGCGTTACGTTGCCTCTTTTCAGCTCGCCAGCCATCATTTTTCGCGCCATTGTTTGTGATATTAAAACGGTAAGAGGGTGCTTTTTTCTGCTTGCCGGAGAAATCGTGCAAATACATTTTCGAATAAAAAAGTCATTTAAAAGCGTTATATTTTACAAGCATTATAATAAATGGCATTTAAATAAATGACGCGTGCTACGTTTTTAAGAATAAGCATCAACAAGCAACTAACCGGTTCGTATTAACGTAAATTACCACAACGCTTAGATCGACCATTCCATTAAAAAAGAAAATCGAGTCTCCATATGCTACCATTACAACACTCAGCCAGCCCAACGCGCCAAAACCCTAGATCCAGCATCGCGTTAACAATAAGCCGCCCGCGCGCGCTTCGATTCCTCCTCGAACAAAATTTCTAAAGGATGTTTGTGTGGCGCGCTGGCGCACGCCAAATAGC
>JAPYZA010003342.1:0-16208 GCA_030522685.1 Eupelmus azureus | reverse complement strand
TAATACATTATTATTCCCATAATAATCATACTCCAAACTTTAATCCCCAGCGTCGCAACAGCGAATTTCCGGCGTGGCGGGCAGCGCCGCTTTCAAACGTTACTTTTAACGGCAAACTAAACTAAGCAAAGCTGAAGCCGGATAGCGTAAACAGAGATAGCCCTCGCACACACACACACACACCCACACACAGACGCACACCTTGGTATATATGCATATAACCCAGGGCGTCGCAAGAGAGGAAGCTAGCAGCGCGTTCGATCTTCGCTATAAGCGCAGAAACCGCAGTGGCAAACGAGCCAACGGGCGCGGGACGATCTGGCCAGAGGATGGAAGGTTCCACTCGCTGGCCACGTCCTCGGCGGCTGGAGGGATCAGCCGGCGCTCGCTCTCTCTCTCGTTGTGTCTTTCTCTCGTTCGTCATCCGCGCGCGCACACAGCACGTTGTGAACCTTTGATCGCGCGGATTATTCCGGGAGAGGAACTTGTAACTTTATTTCGAAGCTTTGGGTAGCTGGGAGGAGAGGCTATTGAGTTTCTTGCAAAATACCGCTTTCCTCGCACGTAGCGCTGTCATTTGTTTCTTGGCTCATTGTCTCTTTTTGTATCGAAGGAAAAAAACTTTAGAGGGAGTCGAAAGTGTTTCGGATGGGCGCGGGAATTTATTAATGAAACGATGATTTGTATGCTTTTAGCTACATTTATTTTGGTATATTGGATTTGTAATGGTGATTCTCAAGTTTGACTCTACATTAGAATTTATACCATAATATAATCAATGATATACTAAAAATTGCAAAAAACTTGGAAATATGTTTGACATTAGTCAAATTTGGTATTATTCAGTGACATTTGCATGTCCCTGCTTTACAAATCTGCATCTATTGTAGCAATCCCGGGAAATTTGCACTGAATACAACACCAAAGAAGCACTTAATTAAAATTTACAACAGTCATTCAAATTGGCACTTTGCAATTTTCCAAGGTTATGAAAATGTACGATGAAAATATAATTCTACACATTACTTCCTTTTCTGAGTGAAATATCTTTTAATATAATTTCGTAGGAATGAGTCTGTATTTTTCAAAAGGATAAAATAAGTTTGTCAGGTGTACGTTATAAAACTCTTCAAATTAACGAGGTACGAGAAAGTTACGCAGGTACAAAAAAAAAAGTTTTCTGCGGCCAGAATGCCCGGGCAAAGTTGAACTCTCTGACGGAAACTTTTTATTGCTTGACATGTAACACAATGCGTTTAGAAAATGGTCTCAATAATTTTTGCGATTTCTTCGTGTGAAAGGTTAAATCTTTTATTAAATGAAAAAGAAAATATTAAAATGATTTTATTATAAATTTAATCGTATACATTTTATGTAATTTCATTTCCATTATGACATAATACAAAATTAGTATAGAAAATATGCGTGTAAAATCACCAGATACACTTGGATATAGAATAAATTATACTTGTTAAATAAGTTTGAAATTTACTAAATGTTATAAAAAATTTAAAAACTTTTAATATGATATAAATTTTTTAATATAATTACTTTAAAGCTTTTTAGAATAAATCTTCAGAAAATCATAAATTATTGTTTTAATAAATTAAAATTTGTTTGTTAACTAAATTCTATTTTAATATCTTAATAATAACAAAGTTGGATATTTCGGTGTAATTAAAAACAAACAATTGTAGCTAATTTAAATTTTCTAAGTTAAATAATAAGAACAAGGAAAATTTCCCTACGTTCTCTAGGTAATCCTTGAAGCATTAATGAGTAATTTTCAACTCCCATTTAGATTATCACCGGTATTAAGCTAAATGCTGTTGGCAATATAACTCGCAATCTCTTTTCTAAAGATTTATTTCGACTTCGAAATTAAAAGTCTAGTTTTAAATTAAATTTTTTTCTCATTACATAAAACTACATTTAATATTTCTGCATTTGAAAACAACTTTTTTCTACTCGAATGAATCTTCTTGATGAATTTTTCAATTTTAATATATTAATACCCACAGGCGCATATTACTAAATAAAAATCAAATTAGAATTCGAATATGGCGTTTATGATTTTTAACTGTAATAAAGTTATAATTAATGCAAAGTAGCCAATAAAACATCGCATACATATCGCCGAGATTAATATGCAAATTATAAAATCAACTTTTGAGCAAAACTTTCGCAAAGCACCTACAAATTCAAATTGAGCATGCACCATCCTTAATATGTCGAGGCGCAAACGAATGCTTGAGCGTACGATTTCTCTTATTCATGCATACGACTCCTGGAATAACTGCGTGTCTCCGATTCATTAATTAACGACGGAACGTGTCAGCGTCGCTTACAAAGCCAAAGTACAAAACGAAAACGCGCACTCTCCCGACAGCTCGCGCGCTTTTTAAATTTCAAGTAAATCGCATTACTAGCTGCGTAATTAGAATCTCCGCCTCGGTCAAAATTAGCTCCCGTAGCCGTACTATCCTCATTATTCAATATCAAATTTATCTCCGATCCCCCCTCTATTTATAGTCCCTCAAAGCGATAAACTACATCGGCTCTGCCATAGGGTCTATTTCAGCATCGAGTCAGTGGACAAAGGGCAGCCCAGACAGCCTCGCCCGCTGCTGCGTCTTGCGTGTATGTATATTCAGTTTGAGAGGAGACTGCGCACTTGTCGTGCGCTCGCTGCCACGAGAATATCGCGCTCGCGCCGAACAATTAAAAGCCCGGGCCCAGCAATTTAGAAAATGTCTTTATGCTCTTGTCATCTGTACTCGATTTAAACAGGCCTCGCATCGAGCGACCTGCACCTTGTACACCCTTTTCCGGCCCCTCGATCTATAGTCACTCACACACACACACACACACACTTATGCAAAACCGTATACACATACGCGTCCGGTTTCTATTTGCCTCCCTTAGCTTTCTCTCTCTATTTGTCCCCGCGCACGCGTTCGACTCTCTCCCTCTCCAGAGCACCCCCGCTTATTTCAAAAGCGGCTAATCACTCTCTACATCTCAGGGCGCGCGCACTTGCTGCCTTCTCTTTATCTCGTTCCACACTAGCTCTCTCTCTCTCTCTCTCTTTTTACCCTGCGCCCCCGTGATTCCTCGTGTTTACGCACTCACATATATATGAACACACACACAGGCACGCGTATATCTGTGCGTCCGCGCGCGGCTCGCCTACATCCCTTCGCTCTTGCGGTGGTGACTGCGCATATATAGATATACAGACACAGACGAGGAGCGCCGCGTGGGCGTCGGCGATGCGATACTCGTAGGCGGAAGAGACAACGTATATATATATACGTCCCTGAAGTCCTCGCGGGCGCTCGCGCAGGCAACCAAGATCTTTCTCTCCTTCTCGAAAACGATTCTCGCACGCGCGCGCGCGCGCGATTCTCTCCTCCTCCGTCTTTCTTTCTCTCTCTCTCTCCTTAAAGCGAAGTCGTCGTCGTGGCATCTTCGGGTTATTCCCCGCACACGCGCGTCCCTCCGCACTACACCGCCGGCGCGATATTACCGGATTTCGGCGAGTATACCGCGGCGCGGTGTCGCCTTACACCGCACAGGCGCGCGCGCGCGCACCCTTGGCATTCCCGAGCTTCCATCGAGGAATCGGAGAGGTGCAAGCCGCCGCTAATGCGGGGAAAGAACGCAGGGGGGGGAATCGCGTTTAGAAGCTGATTTATATTAAGACTTCGCTTTGCGTCGGGGGGAGCAGGGAGGGGGATGTCTTTTGTGGCGTAAACAATGACTGGGATGGCACCTGTAATTCGCTTGTGAACGCGCCTATTTATGGGGAGTTTTCCTCGGAGGTGTATGTAGGAGCGAGCTTGCGGATGTCGAGCGCGTGGAGCCGCGGGAGAAATTGCGCGCGATGTTTTCATTAAGGCGATTTGGGTCTTTGCTTTATTTATAAACAAGCGCCTTAATGACGGCGATTGAATAGGGAGGCCGCTGCTTAGTGCTTCGTTACGGGGAGCTGCTTGATTGTTTGTGGCTTGGGTTTGAAAAAATTTGGAGCTGGAATTAAGTGAAGTAGATTTTTTATTATTTTGTAAACAGCTTAGTTAATCCTGGTACCTAAGTAAGGTATTTTTAGTAACTAAGTTGTTTTTTCGTGGTTTTTGATGTTTTTACGTATTGTATTTAAAAACTGCTTCATTTAAATTCATGAAATTATACGTTTGAATATCAGCAAAATACATATGTACAAAGTGGGCATAAGTATACATAGACCTTTAAAACGTACAAATTCATTGCTTTTAATAAACATTCGTTTTTTCTCCTCAAGTTACTTTTATTTTATTTGATTTTATGGTTGCCGAATGTTATATTTTCATGAAAAAGTTTCTATTTACTTACTGCCGAAAAATTGGTTCGTATTTCTCACAAAATTAAAATCAAACATGAAACTTTATATTTTACAAAAACATTGACCAAGATAAAGTAAATGTAGCTGTACGATAAATTGACGGCTGGTTTAAACGAATAATTTTTTTAAAGTTATATTTTTTTATTTGAAATTTGTTACACTGTATACGGTATAAGATATAATTATATATTTCATTAAATTGTTTAAAAATTATTTGCTGCAAATAAAATAGAAATATTAAAGTTACAAAAGTTAATCTTTTTCAAAAATATATTTGAATGTATATAACTATTCTGTTACTTTTACACTAATTCTGATTAATACTATTTTTTACGATTCCGACAAAGACGAAAATCTTTTTTTTTCCGTAGAAATCCTGAACGAGGGTTGTTTCTGAGAACTGGTACATATAGAAGGATAGCCATGTAGTAAGACCATGCGTTTCATGGTTGGTTAGATCGTAGACAGGTTCTCTAGATTGGCAAGAAAGAATTCGCACGATAAAAGAAAAGAAACACGCCGAAAGAAAAAAAATCTAAGCCGAAAAACAAAAAACTTTTGATTAAAAGATAAGCTCAATCTTATACCTGTATTCAATAAATGTACGAAAAAGTAAATATACGGTTAATGAATATGTTTTAATATATACACATAAAAAGAAGCAAATGCAAGTAAAATGCTCTTAAAAACATATCAAATATTGAAAATCTAAAAGGTTTTTTAATGTTCTAAATCAACCACTATTAGTTATTATATAAGATAATAACTTAAAGTTTCTTTTTAATATTAATAATTGAATTATAAAAAAATTAATGCAGTATTACTGTCAAGCATTCAGTATTTACAGTAAATTACTTAAATAAGTAACGTTTAATAGTACAATAAATATTTAAAATTCAAGTCGCGTTTCAGTTATCCTTGTAACTAAATTATTGATGTTTTCATTACGTCATGGGTAACAAGCCAGGCAATCCTAGCACTCATATACTAATCAGCCGCCTCTAATCATCTCGGGTCAATGCAGCGACTTCTAATCAAGCTCCGGTAGCATCATGGATATAGAACGTCAACTTAGAAAAGAATCGCAGATTGCATCTACGTGTACGAATTTCATTAGCTATCAATTAGGGAAAGTTGCGCTATATATGTAAACACGGAAATTAAAGCAATCAAGGTAATAAATAATTTAGGATGGGTTTTGTAAATCTTTAAATATTTCGAAGCAAAAGTAACAAAGTTAGTGAATTTCGTGAAAATTAAAGTCTAATTTAATACTAAATATAAGAGGTCATTCCTTTCGGATCATAGATTTTGTTGAAACTTTGCTAGGGCTTTCTTTAGCTTAAAAAAAATATATGTACCAAGATCTCGGGATTTTTGTAAATAGACTCAAAATCTTGACGTTTTTGTATTATTTTTATCTTTAAAAAAAATTAGCTTCTACTATAAACATATAGTTGACTTAACAATAAGTTCTAAATTAAATTAAAAAAAACAAATAATAATAAAAATTAAAAAACAAACTCTCATAATTTTCCTAACATTTAAAAATGTTAATTTATTCCAAAGTTATGATAGTTTTTATTAAATTGTATCGTTAAATAAATTATAATAAGACACATATTACACAAAAAATAAGTGATCATCTATCTACTATATTACTTTGTTAAAGAATAAAAAGTAATAAAAATAGATTTAAGTAATTTCGTTAATCAATGACTTCACGTGACAAGGATTCCTGTTTTCTAAAGATCGATGCTTTACCAGCTAACCCTTCTATGAACCAGCTATCATTAATAACACACATTTCTGCTATGTAATTTTGACGCTTCGTAAACGATCCTATATAATTTAGTAGACCTTATAAACTGGTGTATTTACTTTATAAAAGATTTATTTCCAATTTTAAAACATATATCAAATTTTATTCCATATTTTTTTGTCATATCAATTAAACAAATTTAAACTGTAACAAGATTTAAATATTTATTTTATTTATATTTTTATTTGCTATATTTGAATTCTTGTTTTGTAAGATAAAACACAATATTTAATTTAAATAATAATATAAAGATACAATTTAATATAAACATATTACAGTTTTAAATATTTGTCAATTATTAGACGATTCATAAAAGAAATAGACGACAGGAAAGTGCCAGACGTACCGATTACCAATCACGAAACTTTTTTCAGATGATTTCTATTACTTTCAATAATACTTTCAAGGTTTCCTTGCAATACTTACGTATTATTTCATATTATTATTGACAATGCTTAATGTCACAATAGAGTTAACCAAAATAGAAGTTACTCTATAAAAACTAATACTTAGTTTATCTTTAAATTAAGAATGCATTGATATTTAATGTAATTATTTGCTATTGAAAGTAGCAGAAACCATTTCCCAAAGATGTGTCCCGCAAATCTGATACTGTGAGAACAAAAATATTGGGGTAAATTATCCTTCGTCATGTTATCTAATTTTCCTCAGCATTAATAGCTACGGAGCTATTCTTTCAATAATTTAGAGCCACTTAATGGAAAGAATGTAAGATACGTATATAAATGTTTATTTACAATACTAAATGAATTTCGCACGTAAAAGTAAAAGGAAACGTACAGTAAAGATTAATATTAGTTCTAAAGATAAATAACAAATATATTTATTATTTACAACATTATGGTTGAAATAATGAAAGTAAATGGTATGTTTTACTACCCTAATGTATAATTTAAGAAAATATATATTTCCTAACCATACTTTTAAAAACTTATAAATTCTATCTTAAAATATGATTTTAATAAAATACAGTAAAAGTATAAGTACAGAATAAAAATGTTATAATTTAACAATTATGTATTCAAAAAGCAATAAACTTTAATGTTCTGGAATACTTGCTCATTTGAAATTTTAGAAAATATATATTATGTACGATGTGAAACTTTTATTTGGTTGATTATTTGAATAAATTGTCCCATAAATTGCATATTATAATAATTATAAAGAATTATTTAATATTAAATAATAAAATTGAATTGATATTTTACCAAAATGTTTGCAACAAAAATGTTACTCAAGTAAAATTAAAAAATAACAATTTTATTTAATAGAACATTGGAAAATGAACATTGTATAACTTTTATAAATATTTTTGCAGACATTAGTGTATAGAAAATTTAGAGCATAAAGAGACTATCCATTTTTTCAAATTTTTGCAACACCGCGGTCTACCAGTAGTACAACTAACTGAAAATTAATTGCAAAGACCAGATCTTTTTTCATGTAAATTATATTAAGATAGTATAAAATTTAGAAAAAATGAATTCCCATAAATATCAATATTTTTAAGACATACTTTTTTAATACAGACTTCATCTATTTGTGCACTGAGTGCACTAAATTTTTATCTAATTCACGTTTGAAATAAAATTTTTAAATAAAAATATTGAAGATAAGTTTAGAATATTCATAACTTTATTAAAAATTATTTCTCATATTAATAAAATTATTTTTATTCGAACTTCTGTTTCAAAAGATCTATTGTTAATCTTTTTAGCCAATAGTTTGTATCAAAGATAGGTATCGCCAACTTTCTAGGAAATACGAACAAATTTATGACTTTTGGTTTTTTTATGATAGGTTGATTTGCGTGTTGTACCGAGGGCCTTGATTTGGGATATAATCTCTCAGATTACGTAATGACGAAGAGACCCAGATGTGGACAATGCGATACATGCCATGGGACGAGGGGCGGGACAGGGCGACCCACTTTAGAAGCGTGCCAACGATTTTTGAAGCCCAGCCTTAATCGTACCTCGTTTCTGCGCGTGTCTTGTGTGTTTACCACTCGCAATTCTCAACTTCTTAAAGAGCTTCATGTCGAACAAAACTATTTTATTATTTCATGCTCCTTTATGGATTATTTATACTAATTGGTATTTGCACCAGTGAACTTCCTTTTTAGAAAAGTCCAAATTTAAAATTAAAATAAAAAATTTTCAGCTCTGTATATTATTATGAAATTGAAAATCTGAAGTATGCCATACGTCACATTTCGGAATAAAAATTGATATATCATGTAACGTTTTATTCAATATATTTTATTCTTTATTCACAAATTCTCAAAAACAATTACATTATTTTAAAGTTAAATGAATGTCAAATGTATGTCAATTTATTTTGTATAAATGAATAATACTTGTTAATTTAAATAAAAAATGAAACTCAATGACAAAACGTAATGACGTACATACAATAATCAAAATTACTTTAATATTTTATTTGCAGATGAAAGTAAAATTTTTTCTTTTTAAAAACTTTTTAACGTTCATACAATATTTTGTATAAAGATATTACATAAATATTTTAATGTAACAAAGAAGTTAGTTTAAAATTTAATTATTTTATTCTTTAAAAAATCGCTATCGATTTATTGGAACGTAATTTTCTCACACTTAGGTTACCCACACCAATAAAATATTCTAAAATTATCATAAATATTAAATTAAAGATAGCTTTGTATCAAATATAAAAATTTCAAACTCACCTTGTTACATAAATGAGGGTTACCACAAAGACAAAAAAAAGTTAATAATAAAAATAAATTTTCCGGCAAAGCTTTAAAATTATTTTACGTAATGAATATAGTATTTAGAATAATAACTCTTAACGCATATCTAATTTTTAACGAGTGGTCATAAATCTTATTAAGTAATGTTATAAAAACATTAATCAACGGAATTTTAACTTTACTAATTTTAAGTTACGCTGAATACTTTTTCTTTAAAATTCTGTATTTTGTCAAAATTTGAAAATGTATGATTATATAATTATGCAATAGCATATTTTCTTTGTTTTTTCTGCACTTATTTATTCTAATTTATTTTCTTTTTTGTTCAATTCAAAAAAATTAACTAAATATATTTTATTAAAATTAGTTAGGTAAATATGTCAGTGATATTCTTATCTGTTAGCATGAGTATGTACATGCACGCACGTAAAATGTTAAATATTATTTGTTAATAATATAATCTGATTTATTTAAAGTAGAAAATTAGTAAGAGATAAAATAGATTCTTGTTTATAATTACATAAAAGTTGTATTTTTTAGAACTTCGTTTATATTATATAAAAATATTTTTTATAAAATCTAAACTTTTCTCAAGCTGGACATTATTGAAGTCTCCTACAAAATTTTTTTCATTGCCAAGGTAATACTAATACTTCAGCAATCCAACGAACTTGGTTGAACCTTGCTTTATCATCTCGCTCGCATAAATTAAGTTACGTGAAAATATGCACGTATTCAATATCGTCAGCTTTACGTGGTCATCGACGCTCTGAAGTTAATGTAAAGTAGTCGGCAAAATGATACCGATAGGCGGAAAAGAGTGGACCAGGCACAATAGAACTCATCTAAAAATTCAATTAACACCGGCTGCACCCCACGCGTCGTCTTTCTTCCTACGCCGGCGCGCTGTCTAGACTCAGGCGCGACTTAATAGCGAATTAGGAGCGTGCCAGCCGCCTTCTTTTCTCGAGGATGCTCTCTTTTATCGCAGTTATGGAGAGAAGATTATTGGATAACTTTTAATGAAGATAAACGCTTTGTACGCATGGGTCTCCAGATTAGTTCTCTCGGATGATCTTCCCTTAGCGAGGCAAATACGAACTGTTTTCGTGTTTATTTGAAGATTGAGATAGAAAGATGCAAATGGAAGAATGGCGAGTAAAGTCATCTATATAATCACATCATTGGCTGTGTAAGCTATTTCGCAAGTTTACCGAATGAATGAGGCATTGATGAGGGATCTTTATTAGCCCAGTGTAGTGCACGCGAACGCTTCTTCTGTGCCGATGGCCAGATCTTATCGCTTCCGTTATAAAGTTTCCTTAACGTATTCCTTTTACTTTTAAGTATAGAAAGAGCTTAAAAAATATTTCCATAATTACATAATTTATATCAAAGTGCACTATGCAT
Organism: Eupelmus azureus; assembly: GCA_030522685.1. Taxonomy (NCBI): domain Eukaryota; kingdom Metazoa; phylum Arthropoda; class Insecta; order Hymenoptera; family Eupelmidae; genus Eupelmus; species Eupelmus azureus. The sequence goes on along the minus strand of JAPYZA010003342.1, from coordinate 5,840 downwards.
ATCGAAATTCTATGAATTTTTATATTATTCCTCTTTTATATAATTTATTCCGGAGCTAAAGCATGCGATTGAGAATAACTTATACCTGTTTCTTTTCTCAATAATCCTAAAATTTATTGCATTTAAAATACATAATATTATTTTTAGATTTTAATAATTTACAATAATAATACGACGTAATTGATTTCGTATCTATAAACTATAATTTTAGATTTATGATTAAAATGATATCTGACAACACTATTTTTTAAATTTGCATCTAAAAAATTTTTTTTATTAGTTTTTGAATCTAATGTTCTAATATAATTTTTATGACAATTAAAAATGCTTTTTTAGAAAATTTTCAATTTCTTTTTCACAATTCACTTATATCATCCTTGAACGGTAAATTTTGGTTAAATAATAATTTCTTACCTTCCAAACAGTGGGTGCCACAACTGCGAATCATCTGGAGAGTTTGCTGTGGATGAAACTTCTGGTTCTTGCTTCAGTAAACCACTGCGTACCCTCAATAACGGTGGATGCGAATTAGTCTTATTACTTGAAAGGTCTATAGGTGCTGGCATTAACTTTCCTATTGGCTTACAGCTGAGCTTTGGCCGCTGAGGTTCACACTTTTCTTCCTGCACCTGCACAGGATTTTTACTCTCATTTACGGGACTCGGTAGGGGTTGATTAGATTGGTGAGCATGATTGGGTGGCCCTTCGCCATGATCAAGAACGTGTTGAAGATGCGCAAGAGAAATGACGAGAATGTCAGGATCTCTTAGCAATTCCGGTCTCGACAAAGCCTCTGGTAATCGCAATTCTGGTCTTGTTGCCAGAAGTTTTGGGATTTCAGTCAAAGGCGCACCTGCTAACAACGGAAGATAATCTCTAGGTACTAAAAGGGGATCTGGTATTAAATGCCCCGAGATTTTAATTAGTTCTCGCAACTGACTTGCTGGATCTAGGAAAATTGTTTGACTGGCATACATTTCCTGAACTGTCGGCCTACTAATAAATTCTTTTTGATTCACGTAATGGAGATTATTTGAGTAACATGCGGTAGTATTTTGCATTCTCTGTTGATTAACGGTCCACTCAGCTGAGAGAGGGCGTTTAGGGGAAATGTATTCTACCGCAAAAGGATTATGAACATCGCCGCTTGACATTGGTCTTACATGATTTCTCATTTCTAAATATTTTACGTTTTCTTGAGAAGGTATTTGAGACCTCTGATTTACTACGGTTTTATCACTAACGACAGATTCTTTTAAAAATCTTTCTTCGGAATGGTTATAAGACGGACTCAATTCTGAATCACAATGGTTAATTAAGTCCGTTACTTGCTCGTTCTTATCTTGATTCCTAGAATCAGCATTATTTGGCGTAGAAAGGATACCTTTAAGTGTCAAATCATTTTTTGCATCTTCAGAGCAGCTTACAGAACACGGTGGGCTAGGTAATAGCCTTTCTAAATATGCTGACGAAGATCTTCTTGAAGACGATATTGAATATGGTATACCACTAGGCTGTGGTGAAACTTGTGAATGAAATTCCTCCATTAAGTGTTCATCCAAATTATCGACTTCATGATATTTAGATAAATTCGCATATTTTGCTTGTGCTTCGCTATTTCTAAAAGCTACTGGTAAAAGAGGTTTGAGATTCGGTACTTTGGTTGAGTCCACTGAATAGTTTTTACCATCATCATCGTAATAATTCTGATAATCTTCATGATTTTGTGGAACATCTTTTCTTATGTGTGTTTTGTAATTAGTCAGACTTCTGACATCTTCTACAACTTGAGAGTCACAGTGATCGTCTTCATCCACTTCATGGCTATCTGCTTCACATGGGTAATGTTCATGTTTTGGAAAATTTACTGTGCTTTCAGGTGATTCGACTCGAGGTTTCATAACTGGAGATGCTGTTTTTGAACGATTTTCACAATCGGAGATCATTGCAGATTTTTCGGTGAAAGATTTACTGACTCTATCGCATGTTTCAGTTTGAGAATCCGGCGATCTACTAGAAGGTGAATTATTTTTTTCAATTGATTTCGTAATATTGGTTACATTGCGTTTTTTATCACTTGTAGCTAATGATACAGATATCCCAGGCGTATTTCTCAAAGCATTCAAGATTTTTGAACTTTCTATTATATCTTTTTCTGTATCTTTTTCTTTATAAGTATCATCTTGTTCTGCAGATATGGGGCTATCAGATACCATGTGCAAATCGGGAATTTTATTATTCTTGATTTCTGGGCCATTTATCTTTTGCTTCTTGTTTTCACATTCATCTATTGCTAACATATTTGGTACACTTTTAATCTTATTCTGATAATTTATAGACTTTTCTAACCTCTCAATTGTTTCATCCAAGCTTTTGCTTCCATTTCTATTTTTAATGCTGTTCCGTTCTCCAAATTTACTTCTCTTTTCAGATACTGATAAATCACAATTATTTTTGGCACATTCTTTTGATATCATGTTAATTTTACTATCTTCTTTATCCTGAGCTGAAATTGCAATACCAAGTTTTGTGCAGTTTCTTGTCATATTTTTACTTTCAATTAAATTTTGTTTCGATTCATTAATATTTATAGGGAAATGATTCGAATCTAACATATTCAGAATTTCTTGCAAATCTTCTTTATCAACAATGGCATCTTCATTTTCTGTATGGATTTGACTTTCAGTACCATTGTAACTGCTTTTTTCTACACTCTCTTCTACAATTTCCTCAACATTATTTTCGTTATTGCTTTCATTTTGTTGTATGTTGTTTTCCGATTCTGCTTTACTTGATAATCTTCGATGTATTCTCGTTGGCAGTTGTGACAAATGTAATTGTTCTAGTACAACTCGCGGTTGTAGATGTCGGCTCTTTTTAAGCTTTTGCAAATCATTACATTTCTTACTATCATCATCGGATGAAATAGATTTTTCAGAATTATTAAAACAAATTTTATGTTCTTTGTTCTCAATTTCACTAATTTCTTCAGTTTTTTTAACATCAACAATATTCTCAAATTCCTTTTTAGTTTCTTCTTTTATTTTAATATCACTCGAAGTATCTATTATATTTTTATTAACAACCCCATTTTCTGTACACAATTTTTTCCTCCTTTTATCCTTATCCATTTTTCTTCGCTTCTTCATTTTCCAATTAGTGGTTATCAACGTCTCATCAAATATTTCCTCCGTCTCTGAATCGGATCTTCTTTTTTTGTTTTTTGAAAATTCACTATGCTTTTTTCTTTTATGTTTACGTCTTTCTTTTTCTTCCTGAGTTTCATCCACTTTACCAAGCCGACTCGCATCATTGACCCGAGTGTCCACGAAATCATCGACTCCTGCTTGCTTTATTTCTATCCGCTCCCTTGAAGTATTCTCTTTTTCTTCATTTTTAGAAGTTGTTGACAAAGTCTCCTGTTGTTCGCCTTCGTCTTCTGTTACAGAACCCATTACGGGATATGCAGTCAATGCTGTGCGAGGAATCGAACGCCATCCCTGCGCAGTCTTCGTTAATTTTATGCGATTTCGTTTATCGTAGTCTTCGCACCTAACCTCAACTATCCTCTGCTCGCGCTGGGCAGCCCATAGAAATATTGGATTAACTTTTGGACGTTTTTCTTCTACCTCGCCTTTTTTTGAACCATCGATATTAGAAACAGTACTTTGCACAGGTTCTTGTATAGATGATTGATTATTTGTTAATTCTCGACTATTTTCACTATGGCGTCTCTGGTGTTTTTCATGGTGATGGTGGTGGTGTCGTCTTTGACGATGGGGCACTATGCCCCTTACAGGGGCCGAGCTCATTACTCCATCCAAAGCGCAGTAAATCCTGCACTTCCTCTAGTCAGTCTTCTTGACTTCGCGTTAGTTAAGCAACTTGATTTATTGAACCAAAGTTAAGCTTCATTTTCTTAAAAATGTCCACCGCCTTGTATTCTGCAACATAAATATTAAATAATTAATTTTTTATGATACTTGATCATACGGCCGCTACACGTCCGAAGATTAGGTTAGCTAGGGTTACATTTCTCAACGTAACTAAAAAAAATAAAAGTATATGAAAACATCTTTTTAGTCAATCAGATAACAAATAAAAAGTCAATAACAGTAAAATAAGCTTTGATTTTTTAATAAAGATATTCGTCATTCCTTGTAAATCAATCGATTCATAATATTTGGATAAACAATCAAGAATTTATTTTTTATTAACTATAAGACTAAAGTTTTATTACTAAATTCATTACTAAATCCTTTGTTAACTAAAAAAGTTAAATGAAAGGCTGAGATTTCTTTAAGCATCTACGGGTCAAATAAGATCGTTGCACTTTAACTAAGCTCAGCCTCGATAGATATTTTGATGCTATTTATGGGTTCGATAAATACAACTTCACTTCTGATTATAGTAATGATACAGTACCTGTTATCCTCTAGTTTAATTCTGGTGCTAGCCGTATCCAGAAGCTCTTCTCTTAAGTTTCTGTAAGCGCTTGCAGAGGCGATCGATAGCTGACGGTCGCAAGCTTTACTCAGCTGATTCGTTCTCTGCAGTATGACATTCCCTTCAGAGACTATTTTAAATGCGATTGAGTTTCTTTAATTTGTTTACTACTTGACGAATAATGCGAGTTGCGACCTCATTCAGCCTTCACGTCTTACCTCGAAACCTCAAACGGTAAAATCTTGACACAAAACTTCTCGTAATTTGTTCCTTTCACACTTTTCTAATAATTTTCCTATAGTGCACATAGTTCCTTACGACTACACATACACCAATATTTATTCTTGTAATTATTGCCATAAACCACTACATGGTACATTCAGAACACCAAAAGCATTCACTTAGTTTTATTCATTATTAGTTTCAGTATCATAACAGCGCTCCAGAAGCGTTTCTGCACTGAAATTGTTTAGCAAAATTAAGAAGGCTCGACTTCATAAGCGGCCGGGCGATCCCGCGTGCTTTACGCGCTGCGCGAGAGTCGATATAGTGCGTTTCCCGGCTCTCTCTCGCTGATCTCGCTGAGCTCGATGAGTTTTGTTATCGCCGCGGTGACATAACGAGAGTGCGCAGACTAGGCGCGCGTGCTAGCGGGCGCCAGTGACGTAGAGGGTAACTCGCGGAGCCACTGCCTGGTAGGTACTGCTCTCTCTCGCTGAGCGGAGAGCCTCCGCTCTGCGCACCTCCGCCCCCGCGCCTCCGCCCCACTACTGGGCCGCGCTCTCCCACCTACCCGACCCCTCTTCTCTCCGCAACCCACCGCGACGCGCCCCGCGGCCATCAACTTGTGGCTGTGCACAGAGAGAACGAGGGAGAGGAAGAGAGAGAGAGAGAGAGAGAGAGAGAGAGAGAGAGAGAGAGAGAGAAGCAGACAGATAGAGAGGGAGAAAGAGAAGGACAGGGAGCGAGAGAAAAAGAGAAGAGGAGCGAGAAAGATGAAATCAAATAGAAGGAGGAGAGAGAGAGACGGAGAGACAAGAGATAGAGCAAATAAGAGAGCAAGAAAAAAGGAAGAGAAGAGGAGAATGAGATAAGAAGATGGAACACGAGAGAAGAGATGATGCTTCTCTGTGTAAGAGTAAGCACAAGTCTATGTGCGCGCGCGAATGCGTGTGTGCGATGTACTTTGCTCGAGTGTGACTACTCTCGGGCCTCAGCTCCAACTCCTTCCCTTCGTCTTGTATATATGTCTGTACACTTCTTTCAAACTCTCTAGTGCTTTACCCAGCTGCAACCGTAGATGCAATTCTTCAATGTTGCAATCCTTATTTGTATTCTATATATTGATACTATTATTTTACGTATTATTTATTTTTTAAGCTAAGTATAGATTT
>JAPYZA010003341.1:0-15327 GCA_030522685.1 Eupelmus azureus | reverse complement strand
TTAATACAATAGATAATACATATCTAAAATCACTTTTAGTATAATTTGGAATTTTGAAAAACAATATTGAAGTATTTCTTCTGAAAAGTCTCAAACAGACACGATGTAAACAAACAAAATACTGAAAATTGATATTTTTTCTCGAATTTGGTGATCTCTCTTCTTAAACGTTATTTCTCAAAAATAAAACTATTTTTGAAGTTTAAAACATATATTTTATTTAGGTATAAATATCTCTGTGGAGCGATGCCAACTGGAATTTTTTTAATGCAGTGGTATGATCCCTTAAATAAATTTATGCTCTTAAAATATTTTGAGTGCCCACTGCCATGTCCATTAAATGTCTTTGAAATGATAATCACACCAGAAATGGAGTACCCTATGGTGTGTGTTTCTGTTAAACAAGCTTTCCATCAAAATAAATTAAAACTTGATCTAATTAATATGAACTCTGGAGCCAGCTGGTTCCACAGCGATGAATTAGAAGAAATGGACGGTTCTGGTAATGTCTTATTTCAAAAAAATATCATTATTCAGTTTTAAAAAATATACAACAAACTATAACAGTTTTTATTTCATTAATTTAGCGACAGTCATTCCACGAAGAGAGAATCTTCAAGTAGTTAGTGTAGCGCAACTTGAAAAAGATGCTGTTCTTATTTGTCATGATAGTGAGTGTACATTACATGAATTTGTTTAGTTTCAAAAACTTTTTCAAAAACTAGTTTATTTATTTCTTTACAGATTTGGTAAAAATAGTATCGTTAAATGGGAAGTTGCGAATTAGTAGAAAGCAAATGTCAGAACTACAGTTCAATTTTCAAATTGAATCTACAAGTGAGTTATTTTTAATAAAATTTTAATCTTCTTTCACTTGAAATCGTAAGGTAAATATGGATATTACTGCGGAGTTTTTGTCTTAGTCAACTTATAATCGTATGAACTCGTCATATATCATACAAAATAATAACTAATAAATTAATTTAAGTCCTGTTTTAAAGACTTCATAAATAATATTTCTATTAACACTAACTAAGATTTTGGCATAATAATCAACATGATTATCATGTAACTATTTTTAGCCGGTGTTCTCCTATTGAATAAAGTAGACTTATTCACTTCTCAAAAAATTTACAGTAATAGGAACATCCACAGTAATATTCTTCCATACCTTAATTTTAAAAATGATTTTTAAACGCTGTTAAATTAGTTTTCGGGGCTAAAAATGTTGAATAGAAGGAAAGATAGAGCGAAAATAGTGTGCGCAGAGCGTCGAATACTACACTTTTTGCACTAATTATTTAGCAATAATTCGAATTCTAATTAACTTTTTCGAGAAAAACAAAAACAGGCTTATTCGTTATAATAAATGTAACGCATTAAATTTGGTTGAATGTTCATAAGTTAAATAGATAATAAGCTATGGCCGTTTCAACAATTAAATTGTTTATAACAATTAATCGGGCAACTTTCACATCTTCCACCCTCGATATTCGTATTCAGGGGGTAAAAATACTTTAAAAAAACTTGGTTGGACTTACCGCACTCAAAAGTCCACGGAAACCTGTATTGCGCCTAGACTGTATGTCTAGTAAGCAAAAACGTAGTTTTTTTGCTTAAGTTAAACCGTTAATTTTATTAGCAGAAAATAAAACAACGCCTATAATATTAATGTATTTTTGAAAGATTGCTTTTTTCCTTATAGTTTATATTTTGTTATGCATCTACTGCTCTCATATTACCAAAATTAATATAGCAGCGTTTAGAAAATTATTTTTAAAATTGCCATTTTGAATTAAATAATATGAAACAAATAAATTAATTTAGATTATTTGTCATCAATTTTTTTGATGAATCAAATTAATATTTTTTACTTATTTATTTAACAAATTGTGCTATCATAATTTTTTTTACATAAAAATATGAAAATTAATATGTAATATTTAAAATTGTTATTTTAGTTGTCTTACCGGACAGCGTACTTGCTTTTCACAAACATGGAATGCAAGGTCGTAGTTTGAAAAATGGCGAGGTTACGCAAGAAATTAGCGATCCAAGTCGAACTTACAGACTATTAGGTTCCGATAAGTAAGTATACGATTTACCTGTAAATAGAATTTAAATGAAAAAGAATTCAAATGCATTACTATAACTTATGCAACTGTAAAATATTTTAGGGTCGTCATGCTGGAAAGTCATTTAGTTCACACTGGTACGTTAAGCGAGAACGAAGGCGCTGATCTCTACATTCTTGCGGGCCATGAAGCCAGCTATTAATTTCAAATCGAAAAAGAAGCTGCGCAAGCATCAAAGTTTTATATTTTCGCAGAGAGTAAAGATTTAAAATAGTAAAATCGCAGCAGACTGCATGAGTAGGCTGTTATTAAGTATCTGCTATGCGACATAGCAGCATGTAAGTATTAATTCGATTTCGAGGAGCTTTAAAAGTCGAAATCGCCAATAGAAAAAAATACTCTATTTAAGTCGAACAGTTAATATTAGTTTTGAAATGAACGAAGCTTCTGCATTCCTCTCATATTTAAATTATTTTTGACCACACGACGAAGCGCCGAAGTTTATAGTTCACCGGAGTGTTGTACATCGATCGAATATGTAAAAAAACGTGGAAAATTGTAAAAAAAACCCGAAATCAAGATAAGCGATGATACCTCTAACGTTGTTAAATGAAAAGATAAAAGTGATAAAGTTATTAAAGAAAAGTTTGCCAGAACCAAAAAGCTATAATCTGTCTTCCCTTTTCTGTAGGAAAAGTTTTGAAGCTCGTATATTATGTAGCGCGGCGACATATCGATAAAAAGTGCAACTTTTAAATTTCATTTGATATTTTTAAACTTTTAATTTCGCAGTGAATGGTTGTTAGAGGAAAAAACATTGGACAATAAGATGATGTTCAAAATAATGAAAAGAGCTTTTAGTTTTCCACAAAAGTAATCCTACATAAAAGCTATAAGTTTAAAAACATAAATAAATATTATAAAGAAGCAGTTGTAAACTTAAATAAATTTCATCGCGAAATTAAAGTTTACCGGCTTCGACAACGCAAAAGGAAAGTTTGCAGCTAGAATTAATTGTAAAATTGAATATATAAATACATATACAAAAAAGAAGAAAAAATAAAGCAGGTAAAATAATTATGATGACAAAAATTTAAATGATATAGTATCCAGTAGAAAGATTAGCTCAGCGATCAAAAGTACCTGTCAGCATCGACCATTAAATACAAACAAAAATAAAGTAATACACAAAACTAAAACAGCTTTACCTTCGTACAATCATACAAAATAATATTTTGTTATTTAGGCAATAATTTAATTGCCGCGAGAAATTGGAAATACAACTGTGAATTCTTTTAGATGGTAATACTCTAGAAACGTTCAAAAAATCTTAAACCAGTTACATTTCTTACAAATGCTTTAACGCTTTTTAGAAGTTACAATTGAGTTTAGACACCTTATTATTGAAAACAAGATTCTAGCGGAGTAATAAAAAGAGAACACTCGCACGCGCATGTACAGGTTACTGCGCTTAGTGCGTGTGCGTGCGTGTATTTTGTGTGTGTGTGCGCGCGCTTGTGTGTATCAAACTTGATAAAATTGAGTTTCATTTATAAAATTCTTGAATAAAAATTTATGTACAATTTTTTTTATTTTCAAATTCATCATATTTATATTTATAATAATCTCAAATTGTAAAGTTAAGATTTTTCCAAATATATTTCGATAATATAACTTACAAAAGCAGAAATGTAATAATGCGTTATCTGAATTTTGAAAGAAAATAATCGAAATCCACTGTGCGAGAATTCGAGCAAAGATAGTAGAGATATACATTCTATTCTTCGTAAATATAATGTCTACTCGCAATTTTTTGTATTTAAAATCTTACGGTAGACTAAAAAAACGAAGAAAGATGAAATTCTGGAGTGACTTAAGTAAGGAAGCAAAAAAAAAAAAAATAGAAAATCGAGATTAGTAAAGTACTTGCACGGAGAGTACCCAACCTTTAGGTGACACCCTTTTGAAAAAACCCATACAGTTATTAAATAGCTCCCACATGTTTCCCACGTGGTTTCCACATAGTTAGCACATGGTTACCATATGATTATCACGTAGAAACCATATCAAGCTGTTACATTATCCACTACTCCTCGACCACTTTGTCCTTTGACTTGTGTCCTTTAAAGTAAATGCGTTTATCTGCACGTTTCGATTGTACTACTATATAATCTTTCAAAAATGCGATAATCTTTTTATTTTAATGTCGATGGTATCGTAATAGTCATTATAATAATTATAATATATACAATAATTGTAAAAATTCTTTAAAACTCTTGAAATGAAAAAGCTACTCTAAAATTGAGCAACATTAAAGTTCGAGCGATTCTAATCTTAAATTTCTGAATTTTATGTATTAAACAAATATCACTAATATTTTTTAGTTTTCTATGTGATTTCTACGTAATAATCATATGGTAACTAGGTAGGAAACATGTTGGAACCATGTAATTACCATATGGGTTTTTTCAGTATAGCAGATTTCGATCAAACTTTGCAGAATCATTTTTTGGCTCAAAATATGAGACACGTGGCTCGGCGTTTTATTGAATGGGCCCTGGAATCCCAAATATGGCTTAAACTAGGCATAATAGTTTCAAAACCATAGTTTAACTTGAACCCTTATAACTTGATCAAGATATATAGAAGAGAATTATTCAGAACACCAATTGAAAGTACAAGAAAAAAACTTTAATTTAAGTACTTATACAAGTTACTTACTTTATTACTTAAAAGTACATAAAAAATTTAATTAATATTACTTATTAGAAATTAATGTTAATTTTCATGTTAAAATTAAATGAACGCTCATTTCTTACACTTTAAATTAGCTTATTAAATAACCTTCTTCTAAATATCTTGGCTGAGTTATAAGGGTTGAAGTCAAACCATGTCTTTGGGCCTGTTATACTTAAACGTATCTCGTATTGCGGATCAAAGAATAATTTTGCAAAGTTTTATCAAAATCCGTAATCCAAAGGTTGGATATTCTTGTTAGATTTAGAAAAAAACGACCTTTAGGCATGTCGATAAACAAAATGCTAGCGAAGTTGTATATAATGTGTGTAACGAGGCGTTGCTGCTTTCGGTTCTTCGGCTGTTTCGTCTACATTTTTTTAGGTTTACTACATAATTTGTATTTTTACTTGAAAAGAAAAAAACATAAAAATTTATTGATTATAGGACAGTATTGAATTTGTTTATTATCGTGATTATTACACGATTATTTTATATATTATTAAGAAATCGTCAAGATTTAATTGATGATTATCATTTGTTTACGTGTATAAAAGCGACTATAGCTAACGTTTCTGTACATAGAAAAACTTCTCGTGATAAAACTTGTTTCTTAAAAACGACTAGACAATATTTATTTATCCTTCATTTTAACGTATAGTTATATCTAGAGATTCATTATTGACAATACAAAATAATGTTTCATAAAATATTTTAAAATCTTGAAAAAGCTTATGGTACCAAACTCTTTTTTGCTTTTGCTAGATTAATTCTTGTCTTATTTTCATTTTCTGTGAAAATAAATACTCCTCTTCCGCCCTCGCAGAGCAAGTACTGGCCACAACATTAATTTTGACAATGTTAAAATACTGGACCGTAAAAAGAGCAAATATGCTGATTGTTCTCAGGAATGCCGAACATATACTACCATGAGAATACCCTTGATTCTATGGAGAACACGCTATATTTAAAAAATGTATATAAATCCATCATAGATCTCATAAAAAATAGATTGCCGAAAAAGTGATGATAAAATCCCCCCTCCCCCTCTCCTTAATTCCGCTAATTCCTATCCCTAAAAGATACCCACTACGTTGCTGCTATGTTTTAGTATAATATACCTTATAAGAGGTCAATTTTCAATTTAAAATTTTGAATATCGCGCGCGTACGTTGGTCAGTCTCCTCCTTACCTGACCTTCCTCGCGCTCCTCCTCAGCTACCATCTGCTGAGTAGAGGTGCCTTAGCGAGAGAGTCTTCGCGGGCTCAAGAGAATCTTTGCTCGACTCGCGCCACCTCCGCGCAACTTATGTTGCGCTAATATAGCGAGTAAGATACCCAGTCCTTTTTCCCTTCCTTTCCTACTACTTTTATGAATTTTCAGTTCCATAAATTAAAAATTTCCCACTTTTAAATTCAGTACTTACATAGATTGCTGCTGACAATGGCAGTTCGCCATAGCAACTATGACAGATTCAGTGCGCGATTTATTAGAGATTTTAATTGTGAGTTCTTATATTTAACTTTCGGTCTAAAAACTTTCATATTTTAATATTATTTTTTTAACAATTTATTAACACTTCTTTTTGCTTTTGTCATCGTTTCATTTTAGACATATTAACGCATGATGATTTGTCATCAGAGATTTCATACGAACTAAATATGTTCTAGCTTATTACAAATAGGTGCGTTAATTAATTTTGAGTTTTTATCTGTGATTCTGTTCTGTAATTACGTTATCGAATTATTTTGTAAATTATTTTTCTAGTCTTGAAAAGGGAGGCAGAAAAACCTCCGAAACGTCGGCATGTTTTTAGTAATATAAAATCTTGATACATTAACATCTTGGCTCGTCAAAGATCAATTTAACTAGTTAGTTTAATCTTCGGAGTTACGATGCTACAGTATTTTAACAGAAAAAATGAATATTGTACACAATTTATTTTAATAAACATATATTTATTAATTATAACTCGATGCGAGTCTTTTCTCGGTAAATTTTTATTAAAAATGTACATAAATTTACATTAATTTATATAAATTGATTTCAAAACAGATGGATTTCCGTGGCTTCAAAATCCAGTAAATCTCAAAAAGGCTGATTTCCATCAACAATAAAAAATTCTTATTGGTCTCTTACGCTTGAGAATTATAAAATACTTGTACTTTGTTATATATAAGTTTAGACTATAACACAGTTTGAAAGTAAATTAAAAAGATCCGATAATTATTTGCGTAAAGATTAAAGCTATAGTAACAAAACATGGAAAAGTTTATTGCACGATATTATGGCCAACTTGTCTCGCCACATCTCCTCTTGTAAAATAATTTAAATCATGTAATAGTTTAAATCTATATATACTTTTGCACCACGCAGATAATTAAATAGCAAAAACTCAGCCTTATCACGGTGAACATGACATAACGAGTTCATAATCATAACATTCAATACTAATCAACAGTTTTTGGTTCATACATATATTTTTATTTTAATTTTTTTATTTTTTAGAGGACAAAATATTTTCTTATTATAATTGTTAATTATCCTATACTATTAGGCGATGTCTTTATTTAAGTTACGTTCAATACTTTTATTAAATTTTAAGTTCGCGCTTTAAAAATCTATATGAATTGTTGTAATTTATTTAAAGCTTGACATTCTTCATATTCCTACGTACAAAAATTATATAAAGACTATTGTATATAGAAATACAGTGACATATTGCGTTTCTGAAAGATAAAATAATTTTTAAAATAAATTAAAAACAAAAATTATTTTCCGGAGAAAGATTTGAACTTTTAAGCTTTCGCTCTTCAGGCCGAAACACTACCACATGAAGTATTGTTTTGTTACTGTCAATAAAGTCAATTGTAATTTAAAAGGTTAATCTGTATTCGCTACTGTTTATACTGGTGTTTTATAACTTTAGTTTAATCATGCGCCAATAATATAACAGTAGCTCAAATAGTTAGTTTCGGCCTAAAGAGTAAAAAGTTAAGGGTTCAAATCTCACATCAGGATTTTTTTAACTTATTTAAAAATCATTTTATTTATCAAAAACTTAATAAAAATGGGTTGATATATTATGTATAGACTAGATACCGTCGGCCCTAACAAAGACTAGTATATTTCAAAAACTATCGATTTTCAACTTCAATATGCAGACACTCTGAATGATTTAAATTCATCTAAGATCTAAAAATTCGTAATATTAAGAAGGTATTTTTAGTATATTGAATTCCTCATAAATTTAATTTATTGAAAAACTCTAAATAACGAAATCAAAACTGGCATTTTTTGAAATATACTAGACTTCGTTAGGAGCGACGATATGGATCATGCCACTCCATTTCTATTTATAATAATTTTTATACTATTTATATGTAATCTAAATATAATTTTTTTACATGGGTTGTTCAATAAATAACACTCTTTAGCACTTATAAATATGTCTAATAAAAACTTGAAAATTTGGTGTAAGTTAAAAATGAACAATTCTTATTTAAACATCAGTAATACAATATGTGAAATTATTTTTTTCAAATAGAAATTAAATATTTTTTACATCAAGTCTTACGAAATTATTACATATTAGAGATCATCTTTATAATTGCATTAAACATTCTAATAGACAAATCAATTTTATCACAAGTTAGGCCATCTGCACGTAAGAAACGAATAGTTTCGCAATGCGCACACCATTAAAATAGCGCCAGCTTCTCAGTAAGTACTTTAAGAACACATGTAATACATTGATTCTTATACCAGCATTAAAAAAAATTATTATTTTTAAATTTTTTATGCATTTATTGATACTAAAATAACTTTTGTAATTCAAGGCACTTATGTAGGTTTCTATTTCAGTACGGACAAATGCATTAGTAACTAACAAAAATATTTGCACTCAGCGTTTATATAATTTGCATACATTAATTCATTACATTCCGTAGTACGCAAATAGCGGATAATAAGGAAACATGGCATGTATTACTATAATTATATACTGTCGTGTTCCCTGTGCCATCTTATTCCTTATATTTCTAGATATAGTGATCTACATTATTCTTGTTGTTTGTAACTATTCCTTTTTTACGCGCGGAAGGTCTAATCCTTCCTAAAAATAAACATATTTTTCCAAAGATAAGAAAAGAGAGTACAAATTTTAATATTTTTTTCAAACGCTGACTTCATATTGAATAATTTACCTCTGTTTATTTTAACAAATCAAGATCGTAGGATCAATACAATACTTTTTTGATTAATATAAAACTTTCATGATGTACTCCTGAATCAAGACAACTCTCAATGATCAGAAGTTTAAAAACTAGAACAGTCAAGTCTTACCTATAAAATGTAAAGCCTGGATAGAATGATAGAATATTTGAAAACAAGGTAATCGACAAAATAAAATTCAATCTATGACTTCTATTACTAATCAGGAGAATGTCACACCTTCGGGTCTCAGATCTTAACGAAACTTTGGGATATGTTTTTAGGTGCCGAAAAATGAACAAAGCGGCAGCCATACGGTCTAACGCTTCGGAAAACTCAAGTTGCAGACTTTGGAGTCTTATTTTAAGGAAAACGTGAAAAAAGAGCTTCTCCTTGAATTGTGACTAATTTAGTCTAGAAATGTCCTAAATAAATTTTCAATAACTAATATCAAAGTAGAGAAAACAAGCTTCAATTTGCCGTTTTCAGAATAAAGAATTAACAATTAGAACCAAAGTTATGCTTGTTTGAAATTGAGCAATATAAGTGTACCGAAAATCATGTAAATTGCAACCTGCAGAATTTTATAGTTAATAAGTGTATTTTTGTTGCTCAATTTTAAACAAGCATAACTTTGGTTCTAATTGTTAATTCTTTATTCTGAAAATGGCAAATTGAAGCTTGTTTTCTCTACTTTGATATTAGTTATTGAAAATTTATTTAGGATATTTCTAGACTAAATTAGTCACAATTCAAGGAGAAGCTCTTTTTTCACATTTTCCTTAAAATAAGACTACAAAGTCCGCAACTTGAGTTTTCCGAAGCGTTAGACCGTATGGCTGCCGCTTTGTTCATTTTTCGGCACCTAAAAACATATCCCAAAGTTCCGTTAAGATCTGAGACCCGAAGGTGTGACACTCTCCTGGTAAGACTGATTAATAGTGCTAATTATTGCTTCAATTATAACTATAACCGACAGATTAAATCTAATTTAATAAAAAATGTATTTACAAAACTAATTGCGCTCTAAAAAGATTAAAAGTAATATGAATTTTATTAGTTATTTTTCACTAGTTCAGAAGATGTCGTAGCCGTATAACACATGCAATTATTTTATTTGTATTAAGACAATTATTGTAAATTTATTATTCTTTATGAGCTGAGCCCTCTAGTTATCACTATAATGTCGCCAAAAACCCAATAGATTCATTATAAAACTAATATTTTTAATAAAAACCTGGAAATACAGACACGGTCACGTGCCGTTTGGCTCCGACATCCCGTCAGTATAACCGCTTTAATTTTGAATAAAAGCTTCAATCAAAGGTAACAAAAAAGCCAATCTGAATGACTTTCATAAAAGAAGAAATAACATTTGACGTACGTCATGAATCAACTTGAGCTTGCAATTGTCCGACCATCTTTCTCACCCAGCCCACTTTACTCGATTCCAAGGAAACTTCATCTGTTGTGATAATTCGACTTTTGTCCACTTCATTCTTTTCTACTGTTGAGAAGGCAGTAGCTACAGCAGCTTTGGCTGGACTAATTCTAGACCCCCGGCATTTGACGATTTTCGTACGTAACTTGAGGTGAGCTGGCTTTTGTGTTACAACTGGCTTTTCGCTGAGAAGACTGACAGTTCGCCTTGTCTTCTGCTTGACGGGTACCGGCGGAGGAACTTTTCTAACGATCATTGGCGACTTAATGGTTTTATTAGACTTGAAGCTGGAGTCATCGATATCACTGAATATTGCACTATCTCTGAATGCTTCCTCCGGTTCTGCCTCAGCATAATTTTCGATCGTTTCGAACGACTTTTCGTAAAAGCTATCACTCTCCAGATGCTCGACACTTTCTTCTGGGATCTCTATTGCATTCTTGACAACTTCCTCTTCATTTTCAGCATCGTGTTGACTATCTTGTGACGAGTCGACGCTATTATTGAAATTCTTACGGCACTCAGCGAATAGAATTGTCGGATCGGCATAATCCGACTGGGCGATCCGCGCTCCAAGGCTTGGACTACCCTGTTTATGGTATGGCAACTGCTCTAGTCTGAACTTTAAACCAGTAACCCCACAGCTTACCATGTCCTCGTGGTCAGACGTCGGATTATTCCTTGAAGCCTTCCCATTAGCCATTTTTTTATCATGCCTACTAAACGAACGGAAGTATCGCGTACGCTCTGTTTCTTCGCTGCTGCATTCAAGAGTCTCCGTGCTCTGGCTCGACCTTAGACCTTGCCATCGACTTCCCGCTTTTAGTAACACATTTCGTAAATTTGAAACGGTAGTTAAAGATGTAGTTCCATTACTTAGTTCTGTAATGAAAGTGGCAATCATGTATGAAATATTTATAATTCCGAAGAATATATACTCAGACATACGCATACGCATATAAACACGCACACACATACATATACAGATACGTTCGCACGCACCTACAAATTTTAACGTAAATTTACCTCTATTGTCGGTGAATCCATTAGCCCTGTAGATCTTATGATCTGGATGAATATGCGTACTTGTTGAAAGGTTTGATTCTCTTAAAATCGAATCTGTATCGATGAAGGAAGCATCTTCCAAAGAGCAAAAAAACGTCGAAGACGAGATCGATGAAACGGCTGTATTAATAGGAAACTTAGCCATTCGAGTAGATCCTTGGCAACTCGACGCATAGCGTTCCATATCCTCAATATTAATCTCTGCAGGCTGATCCGAGGCAATGGTAAACGGACGGTCAGTCATAGACTTACCATCACGCTGTAAGAACCTTGTTTTGGATACATGGCCAAGATTAGTCTTATTCATCATTTGGAAACTACGCGGTAACGATCCACACTTCTGGGGCTGATTAGGCAAGTCTTCGCAGAGTTTCGTCAACCAAACGGCTGCCTTAGTTGGGCAATCTTGACTGTTACTGTCACTGTGCTCAAGGCAACCGTTCCATACATGTTGCAGGTTATCATAGTTGCCTAAGTTTTTTATACAAAGCATTAAAAAAAAATTAAATTTTTTATTCAGAAATATCAATTTTTTTTATAATTTAATGTATTTTTTTAAATTATTGGAATTAAAAAATTGTATACATACCTTTATCATCAACAACTGTATCATTAATCTTCGTAAACAATGGCGTCTCGTAAATAGGCTCCTCACGATCGATGTGCTCTTTCTGTTTCTCGAGTTCAACGTGCTCTTTATGCTCTTCATGTTTCGCATATCCTTCATGTTCAGATAAAGAATCACAATTCTCGCGAATTCGCAAAGCTGTTTTAATGACTTTGCTATCAGACAGAAAATTTGGTTTCTTAAATCTCTCTGGATAAGAATGCTTCTCGTGATTGGAGCTGCAAGATGCCAACTTTAAAATGAATTTGGAATTCTGACATTGCTGTACTGGCATGTTGTTGACATGGACATTGCGATAGCAATAGTTCTGAGAACGGAAACTGCGCTGATTATAGGCATTAACTGCCCTTACAAAACACTGTTCGCGTTGTGAAAATCGAGATTGTAACCTGTTATTACTGTCATTACTGAATACAGTGTTTGTTTTTTCTTCGTTGTCTGTCTCTTCCTCCTCTGAGCTGTCTATAGACATACCATTCATGGATCGCTGATGGTTGGATTTAAGGCTACTGTCGATATAGCTGTGCTTATGCTCGTCGCTATGCATAAAAGTATTACCAACTATTTCTTCAATGCTCTGCTCCGTTGTTGAAATCCCATTCGACTGATCAGTATTATTTTTTTTGGCTTTTGGTGATAATGATTTCTTAGAACTTGAAGGTTCTATTTGAATTTCACTTACTTCACTTAGTATGTCTTGAGTTGGAGTACTACATTCGTTTGACATATTTATGTTCTCATTTTCATTGTCTGATGGAGTCAAACTTATGTAAGATTGAAAACCTGGCTCGGATTTCCTTCGCCAACTTGTCAAACGATTCTGAATGAAAATAAAGATATTTAATTGCTATTATTTATTATTACGATTAAAATTCATGTAGATTATTATCAATATTTGATATTATTAATATTATATACAATGTAAGATCTATGATATACTTAGTTACATAATGTGCAATAAAATATCTATCTACTGACCTTTATTTTTGATCCACGAATTTCAGAGCTTCTATTAAGATTTTCATCCCTGAATCCAAAGTTAATAGAATCTGCTGATTGGTTTTTTCGAGCGCTTATAGGCGAATTCTAAAAAAAGAATGATAATTTTCATTAAACTATGATAATCTTTTTTGGTATCATTATAGTCTGCCTTGGCTTAACGGGATCCGAAGGTCAATTATCTAATTTCGTATCCTGGTAGGTACATGATAAAAAAATGTTTGCCTACCTCCCCGGATTTCCAGCCCAATTTATCCCCTTAAATCGTTAAAAATAGCTATTTTTACAGTATAATTTTTTTCGAGGGCAATTTTGCATTAAAAAATTTGAAAAAATTCAAACGTGTTGGGAACTTATAGGGCAATTTTACTCCTAAAACTTGTATTTTAATGTGTTCTAATTCATTCAATTTTGAAAAAAATATTTTGAATGGTGCTCTACCTTCAACAATCCAAAAAATCATGTTTTTACTGATTTTTTTTACATTTTATGGCTGTATTTGGCCCGTAAGTATTTTTTCTACTTAGAAAGTTGTTGAAATAACTATTATCCATAAGCAAATACAATAAGAAATGCATTATTTGGCACTCTAGGCTATATACTTGATAGAAGAACATGCAATACATTTCTTTTTACATGTTTGATCTAATTTTATTGTTATTTTTGGACTAGAATTAGCCGTTTTTAGTACTTTAGGCTATACTAGGAAAATATGCAATACATTTCTTATTACATTTTTGATAAAATAAAGAAAACATGATAACTTCTCGTAATTATATTAAAAATTGAGGGGGCACAACGGTTTACTTTATCCCGGGATATCCTTTAGCAGACGAAATATTAACTATTTAGCTTATAACAAACGATAAAAATTAAATTACAACAAACGACGAGTTGATTGATCCCCGTTATATAATTTTGTAATTTATCATTTTACAAAATTTCACTTTATAAAATTCTTTGAATTTTTGAATCTGCCACCATTCTACTGTCTTCAAAGAATGGTGGAAGCTTAAAAAATCCAAAGATTTATTTTATTTACTAGAAGCGTAATTTGTAAACTACGAAACGGAAATCTATTCTAACCTCCGCAGTCGCCTAGTATATAATATCACATATTTATACATACTTCTGCTGTGCTTATGCATACATCATTCTTTCTTGCTTTTCTTAACTTTTGCCTTAATCCTGTTTCAGAATGTCGTCTATCTGTGTCTGTTTTTCTACTACTTGAATAATCTACAGACTTTTTATATTCTCCTTCTTGTACTGTATCATCTATTGTACAAAACACACATAGTAAATTAAAAAAAAAAGTCAAGTTCATAGAAAAGCCTTTTAAAGTATAAATAAGCGACAAATTTACCATGACACTTTCTCTGTCCAATTTGAAGTACAAGCTGACGAGCGTGTGAAGGTATAACTGCATTGTAATTTTCTAAAATCACCCTTTTTATTTGCAAGGTCCATTCGCGTTTCTGATCTAAATTTCGAGCCTAAAATATATGTATTTTTTACTGAAAATTATAATCATTTAAGCATAATTAAAACAATAAATAAATAAATAAAGATGTGTGTGTGCGTGCGTGTGTATGATTTGCGTGTATGTGTGTATACTAGGGGACAGAAATGTAATAATACTATTTAAAATGAATTAAAATTACAGTACATATATAGGTAATAAAAATATTTTTTTCAACACATAACATTACTTTCTAGCAAATTTTACATTATTCTGAAAAATTGGTGTGGGGGCTGTGGGGGGAGTGGGGGAGATATGGAGAGCGTGGGGGCAGAATCGTAAACATCTCAATATAACTATATAATGTAGAAAGATATAAATATATGTATGCATGTTATTTGGGTCAGCGTAATAAAGAGTCAATTCAGGAGCAAAGGCAAGAAAGTGCCCATTCCTGATTTTAAGTTAGTAAAACTTATTACAATATTTTAAAAATGAAAAAAAATGAAGAATTTGAATGTCTTAAATGAATTTACACCTATGCACTCACGCCTTAACTTTTAGAGAGTAAACTATAAAGAGTATTGCCAACTTAAAATTAGGAAAAAAAAGAGTTTTCCGAATCGGCACCTTTTTGCCTTTTTCTTTGAACTGGCTCTTTCTTGCCTTTCATTTTGAATCGGCACTTTCTTGCCTTCGCTTCTAAAT
>JAPYZA010003340.1:0-41233 GCA_030522685.1 Eupelmus azureus | reverse complement strand
ATCAACATTTTTACTTTTTCCAAATATTAAAAAATTTTAATTAATCTATTTATATTATTTGTATATATTGACATAATGTATTATGTGGATAATTCATACGTTCGCCACCTACTATAAACATTTAGTTTTTATGTAATAAATTTATGTTAAATTTATTTAAAAAGTTAATAAAGATATTTTATGTGTTTTCTCATTTTATTATATCACTACATAATGAAACAGAGTACATCAGTTGGTTTCAAAAAGGTGTAGGAGAATATGTATTTGAATTCTAACTACGTAAAACACAAAATACTTTACCATTGGAAATGGTAAAAATTCTTTATGCACTCGATTTCTTTAAAACTTTAATAAATAGCTTATTTTCACTGTGAAGATGACGATAAAGCGATAACAATAATTACAAAAAGTCGACTATACTTTAAAGCGATAACAATAATTACAAAAAGTCGACTATACTTTGAGTTAGGAATTAATCTGGTAATTTTCCACATTTTTTTTCTTTTAATGTAGTATACTATGCAAAGGAACGAACATTTTTATGAGCATTTAAAAGATTAACATCTAGTACGCAATAAAATGGTTTTAAGTTTTTGAACATTTAAAATAATTATGTTTTAATTAGTAATTATTTTTAACGCTGTTAGTTTAAATAAATTTTGAAACGCATAACTAGTAAAAATTTTACTTAAATTCAACATTTCAATGTATTGAACAATTGTGCAAATAATCACGTGTTACATTTATCTATTTTATAATCTCTAAATACCCCTAAAATAATTTCCCGCATAGCTATAGATTTTGAAAAAGTAACATCAGCTGTAAAAAGATCTGTATCTTTTTAGTACGAAATCCTACAACCGCCACGGTGACAATTTCGGTTTCGTCGAAATTCGACACTGTCCTGCCCGCACGGTTTCTCCCTTTTCCACACACACCACTTTCTCCAGACCAAACAAAGGAGTAGCGGTCGCGCGCTATCTCGGGCGCTCACTTTATTGCAGGGGTTGCAGCGTCTCTCCACGCGGCGCAAAAAAGGAAAGTCCGATCAGACAAAAAAAAGGAAAGTTTCTCGAAAAAGTCATGGAAAAACGTCATCTGCCTTTGAGCCCTCGCTCTTTCTATTTCTCTCTTGACGAGCCCAACCGCGGGCGCAAAACCCTTTCTCCCCAGGAATTTCCTGCAGTCGCGCGGCCCTGACTTTCACCAAGCAACAGCAGACGAGCACGAGTCAAAGTCGTAAACGCAGGGGTACGACCGGCAAGTTTTTTTTACGGTGTTTGGGCAAAGCGGTGTACTCATCGAAACACGGTATGTTCGGCCGTGGGATATACTCCCGCGCAGGTAAGACGCGCCGTTTTGAGTATATATACGGGGGATTACCTGTGCGCGTTACGCATAGTCACTCAAAACGATGACTTCTACTTTCATAAATGTCAAAAACACACCGGCCGTTATTTACACCTCTTGGTCGTTTTACATCGAGAGCGATGTAAGCTATTTCTGAGATTTGATCCCGTATGGGGTTTGCGTACCTGAGATTATTTTACTCATTAGCATCGCGTAAATCATCTATAAATGACAATTAATATTCGGAAGAAATTTTTAACAGCTATTTGATGCCTTGAAGCAATTTAAGTATCCAAATGGAATTTTTCGTGCAATACGATAATTTTTCTAAAAAGTATATTACCAGCATATAATTATTAACATTTTAAAAAATACCTTGTGTAGATGCAAATCTATTGAATAAATAAAAATAAAGGCAAAAATTTAATAAATCTTAAAACCTTACGAAATTTATTTTATTATATAATGTATTTAAAATAAATTTAAAAAATTTTAGTAAATTTCTAACTATAGCAAAATTATAAATTTTGGTTAGTGAAATAATAACTTGTACAAGATCTTGAATATATGACCATATACTATATAAGTAGTCAATCTATATGAATTATCATTGTTATTTTAATACAGTTTTAGATAAGGTCTGAAAACTTTTTGTACCCATAACGATATCGACGCTAACTAACCCAATTTTCACGCGAGAATAACTCTTTACGAACTATAATTGAATTTCCAGATCAGCCCCGGAGTTCCATTCGATTTTCACGCAGCGCCCGAGTCTCCGCGCACACATCCCATCCCAGATCGGGAAAAAAAAAACAAAGCAGCAGCAAAAAAAAATCTCCCGAGGCAATTTTAAAAATCGAAAAACCATAAAGCCTTTTTCCTCTTCTTCGCGCTCGCGCGGATAACGCCCGCAATAAATAATCGGGCCGAAAGCATCGGCGAGCCATACGCGCAAACGTCATAATGCCCCCGCTCCCCCTCCGCGGGTAACAATGCCTCGCCGAAAAAAAAAGGAAAAAAAAATGGAAAAAAAGCTCGTCCTCCCACGCAGGTGTATGAAAGGCAGCGGGCGCGCGGGCGAGGGTGGGCATTAAAGCTTGCGTACGCAGCGCGTCCGAAATCGAGGAGAAAATCCCGCGGAATGCCGGGAATGCCGATATTGAATTCAACATGGCCGTTTCGAGCGGGCGCACGCGCTCCCTCGCTCGATTCCCCCCCACGTGTGTGTGTGTGTGTGTGTGTGTGTGTTTGCTCCCCTACGGCTGTGTTGCTCGGCGCGCGCGTGCGAAGGGGAGAGAAAGCGAAGGGTGGACCATAGGTTACCTTGGCAACCGGAGGGGAGACCATTTCATCCTGCTGACGCTGTTTCAACGGGAGAGAGAGCAGGCCGACCCGGCGAAATCTTGCTGCATCCCCTCTGCGAGCGTGTGTCTATACGTACGCGGGAGAGAGCGTGTTGGTAGGTAGATATATGTGTGTTTGCTGTTCCCTCGTTTTTGGCGAATTCTTCGGGGCCGTGCGCGTCAGCGACATCGCGCGCAATCTCTCTCTCTCGAGGAAGAAGGTGGAGAGCGGGCGCGCGTCCCATAAATAGCGCTCCCCCCTCCTGCTTGTGCGCATCGACTTGGAAATACGAAAAGCCATTAAAAAAACTCCCTTAGGAATTAGCCCCGAAATACGCGTGGCAGAGAGTGAGCGCGACCCTCGACGGAGGGAAGTCAGGAAGAGCGGCGCGCAGAGAGCTGTTCGACCTATTAAAGGTATACGTGCTGTCGCAATAATTCTCGGCGCGGAGATTAATTATGCAGCAGCCTTGCGCGCAGATAGCATCTATTCAGGCGCGAGCTTCCTTCGATATAAAATGGTATTATAGGACGCGACTGTTTGGAATTTAAATAAAGAGATGTTTGTTCGATATACAATGGCGAATGTACGGCCCCGCAGGGGCAGCGATCGTAAAATTATAAGCCGAGACTTTTTGACGATTAGTCTTTCGAGAGAGCGCGAGGTTCTTCCGCTTGCGCATGGCTGTGTGCGAGAGGTATTTTGTTTTTCTTTGGGTTATGAGGAAAGGAGACGATTTATTACGAAGGAAAACTAGTTTACATCATACAGTGAAGGTGTGAAGTTTAGTATGATGTTCAAAATTTGGGTTTTTCCTTTTTGGACTAGCTGGTACATCGCGCGCGCCTACACATATTTTCGCAGTTATGGTAAACAAACCTAAAATGTAGGCGATAAACAAAGTCTGCGCGATCAAATTTGAGGCAGTCAATCAGAAGCCGAGTTATATTTTGGCAATAAAGTTCGACCATAAATATTATATGTATAGATTCTTAGAATATTTTTTAGGAGGATATTGGTAATCATAAATAATAGCAAAACTTATTAACTGCTTAAAACATGATTAATTAATTTCTGCTAAAACTACAAATTGATCAAACCACACATATCCTTAATCAGTAAACATCGGAACCGTACCATAAGTCCTCAGCCACACAACTAAATTAGCTCCCTCCCATAAATCCAATTTCCAAGCCTGTGACAAAACAATCAATTCTAACAAAATTAAGGCCACCCCGAGCAGGGCAACAGCAGCAGTAGCAGCAGCAGGAGCAGCAGCAGCTACTACAACGAAAGCCTTTCGCCGCGCGCGCTGCTACTAATTGCGGCCGTATATTAAGTTTAATAACCGAGCCTTAGCTCTTCGCGGACACACGCGCGCACGCGATATTGGGGAAGTTTGGCCAGCCCGCGCGCGCTTCGTCCTGTGTCACACTTGGAACGGCTCTCCCGAACAACTTGGGCTAGCTCCGCTGCTGCTGCTGCGGCAAAGTTGGGCGCGCGTACGAGGAGGCAATAAATCTGGCCCGAGACTGTTAATGCCAGAGTCAGAGCCCCGCTCTTCTCTCTCTCTCCCCCCTCCCCCCTCTTCGGACTTGTTTTTTCGATAAGCATGGGGATTCCGACTGTCTCTTTCTCTCTAGTGGTGTGCTTTGTATAATGGCTTTCTGTGCGAGTCCCGGGGTGTGGGGGCAGCTCGCACGCGCGTTTTCTTTAAAGTTTTATAAGCTTTTTCTTGTTTGCCAGCTCGCGGGCGGCCGATGTTGCGCCGGTTTTATGATTATTTTACGGTCAAAGTTGCGCCGATGCCGTACAATTTTAATGCTTTCTTATTAGACTTGATAGAAGTAGGGTGTACATTGACTTTGCGCGAGGGGCTTCTTATTTATTCAGCCTCGGAGCTTCTCGCGATTGAATGATTAATATTTAAATCGCGAAAATGTTTGGAATTTTTTAACGCCTTGTTATTTCAGCTATTATTTATAATAGTTAAGTAAAATTATTACTACGTCCATAATTACAACTGTTAAAGCGCCGAGGCTTTGTGCTTGCTGTTCTTAGAGAATGTTTCGTTTTCAACTAGAAAGCAATATTTCTCGAGCTCGATACGAAAACAATGCTGGTATTCGATAATTAATGTCGTCGTTAAATTTACCGTTGAAGAATGGTATGCTAACAACTTTTTTATCACAACAACGGGAAAACCCAGCAGAAACTAAACAGTTTCCGCAGGTTCATCGAGCTTAAAAGTCAATAAAAAATAGCGCGCTCATAATGAAGACACATCCAACAATTGACTTTCGTCATCAACTAAGCATTTTCATATTTTTTCCCCTACACGACCCCCCGTCCATCTCGAATCTCTCCTCCATCTCTTTTTATCCACAAGCCGGTGGTCCCCGCCGAAAAGGACGTCTCGGAGCGAAAAAGCGCGAAAAAAATTTATCGCTTCCCTCCGATCTATTTGGCCAGTCGAGCCGAGAGCACAAGGGGGAGATATCCGACGAATTTTATTCGCACACAGAGCGAGGAATATCCACGGGGCGTGCGAGTGGCAGTTAATGGAAGTGGACCGGGCAGCTTTTCGCTTAGCCGATCGCCGCAGAGAGGGTAGAGTTGCGTATATATATAGGAGGCCAAACACGGCGGTGTGCGCGCATAGCTCGGCCAGCCGCTAGAGATCCTACTCGTAAATCTCGCCGAGGCGATTAAACGTCAAGCGCGCGCGCGCGCTCGCCGATTTCGGAGCTGGTTCCTCTCGTCGTCGAGTATCTCAGCGCCGAAAACAATAACGGCGATTTTAACGGCCGTTTAAGGCCGCGTTCGGGCCTGTTTACACTGACGTTTTATTGCGGTCGGCCTTCTCCGACTTATCTCGTCCGGCTCGCACTTCCACCCACATGTGCCCTCTCTCTTGCTATATCGGAAAGAAACGAATGCGATAAGCGCAAAGCGACTGTCAATCTTGGCCGCGGAGCTATATAGGCAAACACGAGCGTTGGCAGTTTGTCGGACACGGATGCTAAGAGTCGAGTTACGCGGCCGACTGTATGGATACAGATCTGCTCGCTGCTCTCTCGTTATAAATAGGTGCGTGCCGACGACGACGCGGCAGAGCGTAGAGCAGCGGGTATTTATCGTCGATTATATGGAGAGGAGGAGTCCGCCCGGCCGCGGCGCCGAGCGCTTTACGATTTCCTGCCGCTCGAGATTTGTTTATTGGAAGCCGAGCTGCAGCCCAAGCTGTTTTTGCCAACAGCTCAAAGACGAGGATTTTCAAATAAACCTCGATATGCTTTTAAGGCCTTATTTAGGAGCTGTTAAGGGTTGGGGGCTCGAGTGCTGTTTGGAATGATACGTGCGATTGTTGAATGCTTTTAGGAAGATTTTTAGTTTTTTCTTAATTACTTTGTAAGAATTCGTAAATTGCTAATGAAATGTAGTTTTTAATTTTAAGGTAGCTGTTTTCCTTTATTTTCCAATATTTATTTTATTGAAAAATAATTTTTATAAATCGTTTAAAAAAGATTAATTTTGTTATTGCAATAAATATTTATTTAAATTTTCTAAATTTACATTTCGCTTATCATTGTGATTTACGTTTTAACTTGAATGAAACAATCCTCAGTTCATATAGGCGCGCCATTAACGCTGCGGAAATAAAAGAAGGATATGCAAAATTACATATGCTAAGCATGCGTGCCTAAACAATACACCGGAAAGATTTTAATGGTCTTGTTTCCGTGATAATTTAATTGGATAATATCAAGTGACTTTTTATGTACCTGCATATTCACGATATTAAGTGATTTCTACAGTTTTGATTATCATCTCGTGTTTACAGGCAGAAAATTGTAAGCAATTAAGACGAGAAGCCAGCGATAAAAGAATCGCTACTTCAAGATTCAAAAATCAACATACGTTATTTCAAACCATAAAACAAACAAAATAAAAACTAACGTTTTCCAAACGATCTTAATGCGGAATGACTTTTTGCTAACAATCCATCGAAGCGGCCGCAAATACCAACATATCTCAAATTTATAAATACGACTACTCCCGCATCTCCGAGCATTCTAATTATTTTGGCGCGGCGCTGGCAATAAAGCCGTCGTAAGCGGCCGTTCAAACGCGCGTTTTGCCACTAAATAATGCATTACACCCTCCTCGCTGCTCTCTCGGCGCATACCATAACTTCATATCTTTCGCAATTCTCTCCTCTCGTCCCTCCCTCTCTCAATCTCCGGCTTTTTGTTCCAACAGCGATTTTTCGCACTTTACTCGCACATTCTCTCCTACATTTCTATCTTTACCCTCCTTATTTCACTCCCGTTAACTTTCTCTCCCTTCCCAGCTATATAGCTTCGGCTCTTCTCTCCCCTCGCAGCCTCGGCTCGAGCCGGGCGCACACAAGAGCTGTCCCCGTTTTTCACGGGCTCAGAGAGATTTTATTCGGCTCTCGCAGCGGCAGTCCTCGCGAAATTAAGCCGTTTTCAGATATTTATGAATGAAAACGCGCCCCGAACAAAGAGAGAGGCCGCCTCCCACCCACCTCTATCTATACACACTCTCACCCACCTCTCGCCCAGCAACCAGTGCCGCGGAGATACAGAAAAGAGGAGGAAAGCCAGAGCGGCCAGATAGAGGAACTTGCAATTTGCGAAACGCCCGTCAAAGCGCGACTTACTCGATGTGCGCGTATACGCGTGAAAGCAGACTGCAGAGCGAGAGAAACTGGAAGCTCGCCCACGCGGCGGGCCGTCAACGTCGCAGTTTACAAGAGGGACCGGTTTGCTCTCCTCCCCTGCCTCTTTCCTAGGTATGCGCTCGGAGAAACGAGCAGTGCTGAAACACGAACGGATTTTTTGTTTTCAGAGCTCGCGCCCGGATTTTTGTTTCCTTTGCCAGGCTATCTTATCGCGAAGGGCGAGTTTTGGAGATGAATCGCGCGCGCGAAAGTGCGGGGCGAGCGTAAAAAGAGACTGCTGCGCGCGCGAGCGGGCGACTCGTTTTATAACGCCGGACACGCGTCTGCGTGCTTTGTGCGCGTAATGACGATAAATCAAGCCGCGAGCGCGATGTTTCGTCAGCCGGGGGGGCATAAAGCGAGACGTTAATTGCGTGCGAATATGCTGATAACATACTACGTGTAAGCGATAACTTGCTTTTGAAAAGGGAGATGCCGACAGTAAGGCTGCTATTTCTTATCTGTATGCGATTTTTTTCTGGCTTTAATCATCCTAAGCCTCGTATCAACGTGACACGGCGACCTTTCGTTTTCCACTAGTATGAATCAGTCTCGACGCATTAAGCAAGTACCTATAAAGTCTCAAATCTCCGAAAGAACGAAGAATTACATCCGTAAGACAAAAATGCCCCTCCCCCAGAGTCACTAAGAATCAAGTAGATTTTTTTCACGGTTATCTCGTATATGCATAATAGCCCGATCATCCTCAGCACGAAAAGGAGAGAAGAAAAGAAAGAGCGTATAGAGCGAGGTAAGGCGGCGCGCTCTTGCATTATAGACGGTCCCTGGCACACATGTACGCAGCCGCGCGGCGCGTCCATCACGGTGGCAATAGACTTAAATCCTGATTGGTTGGACAGCTCATTCCAGTCTCGTAGGCGCGACTGCATGCCCTCCAGGCTTAACACACACACGCGCGCATGCACACACATATATACACACACACACATGGGAACAGCAGCACCGAGCGCTAATAAAGGATTCCGACGAGGATAGATGGCGAGCGGGCGCGCAGGGGTCCCGCATTGTTCCCAGCGGTACCGGGAGAGGCACTGCCTACGCGAACTCCCATTATCCATCCCGTGGATGCTGGATATGCGCGCGCGGCGTATCGGGCGCGCGCGGGCGCACAGGGGGGCTGTATCCAAAATTTGTGGAACGAGGCCGAATGGCACGAAAATTGGACTACGAGAATTCCGAGCGCCGGGGAGAGAACTTTCATTTTAGCCGTGGGGAGCGAATGTTTCTGATCTGCTGGGATGAGGATGAGAGGAGCTCGTGTCATGCTGTAATATCGAGATGCGTTTATTGTTTTTACGAGTTTACGACTTTTTTTCTAAAGGATGCGTCTAATTTTAGCTCTTAGCGATGCTTTTTTTTTGTAATCCTTTTTTATAAGAAGGAGAAACAGAAAGTTTGGGATAAACATTGTTTATGGTTAATGGGAAGAAAGGATTTTAACAGATTGATTTACATGAGTGTTATAGTCGGTAAATAATTTAAACGTATCTATTACAACGTTCGCTTTATCTTTCGTATAAATTATAAAAGCAGTGAATAAAACTCGATGAAAAAGCAGAATGGCAAGGAGCGACCGACGCATTTAGACAATGGAAGAATTTAAATGCATTTCGATAAATCTCCTCACCGGCTCTCTCAGCTACAAACGTAGGCGTACAAAAATAGAAATGTATAGACAAACGTGGGCAGACGATAATAACAAAATAAATCCCACCTCTCTCTCTCTCTCTGTCTCCCCGTCTAAACTTTTGAAAATCAAGCAGAAAATTCCAACGCACTCAAGATTTCCTCTTTATTCTCCTTTTTTTCTTCCCGCGGGCTTTTTTAGACGGGCATAATGTATACGACCTCGGCCGGGAGAGAGAAGGAACGGCACAGAAAGTGCAAAAACACACACTCGGCTCGCAGTTCGTCCGGCCTACACGCAGGCTAGCGCGCGCGCGCGCGAAGCAGCTGACACGACGAGCCGAGCAGCCATTTTTCGCAATAAGCTCTAATCTCTCGCGAAATTGTAGAGTCGGAAGAGAGGAAGAGAAAGAGGGAGAGCGAGCAAGACCGAGAGAGAATTTATTCCCGGCAAGGGTCGAGCTGAAACTGTATACCGGGGGAAGTGGCGAGCGAGCGAGCGAGTGAGATGGAGAAAGAGAGAGAGGCGAAGGGAAGAGATATCGAGAGACGACACGAAAGCCATTTTAGCCTTCCCTAAAGCGTCGTCTGCAGGATAAAGAGTAAGGGCTGCATGTGAGGGAAAGAGGCCATAAATTGTCGGCTTTTTTGAGAGCGAGAGTAGGAGAGAAAGGGGCCAGCGAAATTTATTTTTAAAGTATGTATCAGTCATTAATGGACCGCGAGGTCGTTTCTTTTTTAATGTTTTCTTAATTGAAGTGATTCAGCTTTTACTTCGATCCCAGCGATCAACTATCAATTTTATTAACTATCGCGGAATACAGTGTAAAAGGAAATTCGGACTTTCGACAGAATAGAGATATGACCAAATTAATGCCTTTACAATAGACTTAATCTTTAAACATTAAAATATCCTTTAATTAAAGAAAAAAATAACGTGTCTCGCAAACTGGAATAAGTATATTTCTTCAACAACAAATTCATTATATACAAAATTTTACTTTTACATACTTTCTACAAAAAGTTTCGTACCGACCTCAACAAAGAAACAACAACAACACGAATTAACTGGAAAAAGAAAACCAATATAAAAAAAAAGAGAGAGAAAAAGAGATATTCCCCAGCTGGAAATAAAATGGCGCTTTAGCATACATTAGACGGGCTCGTTTGGGAGAGAGACGCGCTTTGGGACTGGCAAGTAGCTGAGGAGCCTCGAGCTGCGACCGAGTCACGTCGAGGACATATCTCTGCCGAAGATCGAAGCCATTCGAAATTTTATACACAGCCAGCGAACGCGCGATATGCCAAAGACAGGGTTGTTTGTAAGTTCGGGCGCGTTCGCACAGGGGGGGAGAGAGTAACTCCCGTCGACTGCAGCTGGGCTAAATCTAAAATAAATGTAATCTCTGCGAGGGCGTGCTCGGATTAAAATTTAATTCCTTAAATAAGGGAATGACATATTGTCGTGGGAGGGTTGTGCTGCGCTGGCATATCCCCCGCCAGCGAGACAGGATTTTTCACGCTGGCGTTTGCGTTTGGCTGGGATATGCGTGGAAGGACGTTGGAATGGAGGCATTAGAGAGACGGAAAACAGAAATGCAAAGATAAAGAGCGCAAAGGCATTAGGGAGCTTGAGATATGGAGGAGAGTGAAGAGCGAAGGAGACGGATGGAGAGAGGCTAGAAGGACGTGAGATGTGTGTGGTAATGGAGATGCTATAGAACAGTTTAATGAAAGAATTATTAGACTTAAAAATCGTGTTTAGTACACTATCTGGAGTGCTTTCCAAATCTCAATAAAAAATAGTGGCTGTAATTTACTTTTTAGTGGTAGTATCATGGGAATTTTTATGATGAAATTAAAATGTTTTCAGAGATTAGAATATTATTTTGTGAAAAAGTATAATAAATCGCGTGTTTAATGCAAATAAAATAAACTGCGAGTAATATTTAAAGAATTTCCCATTAATTTCGCGATTCGCCATCAGCTTGAACACATCGAATTTTCGAAAATTTCCCGAAAATTCCAACGCCCCCGTGCTCGCGCAAAACAACGACAAAAATGTCCTATAAAGCAGCCTAAAAATTTGGGAAAAATTCCTCCTAAGCGGTCTCGCATCTCGAACAGATATAGAGAACAATAGAGAAAGGGCGAGGAGAGAGGAGCGAGCCGGGCGAGCGCTCGGCGCAAGAGAAGAAAGAGCCAGGAGAGAGAGAGAGAGAGAGAGCGAGGCAGGCGAGAGCGAGGGGAGGAGCATGGGGAGGGCGTGAACCCTCGTATAGTGGAAAGGTACGATGCCCCGAGAGCTGCCCCGGCGCTGGCTCCGCCGGCGTCGACGGCGTATATACAGCGTAGACTCGTGAGCCAGAACCCCAAGGCTCTAATTACGATCCGGCGCAGGGCTCTTGCTCCGCCGACACGCCATATTTCTACCACCCTCGGCGTCGTTACATGCAAATGCTTCCGTCTCTCTTTTTGCTAATAAACGTTCGAGCGAGCCCGAAAAAAGGAGCAGGAGAGCGGCCAGAAAAAAATATAACGAGAGGAAAATTACGAAGGCTTATGTAGCTCGCGCTACTATATACATATACGCATCGGGTAGCAAGAATTAAGGATGTGGGTGCTGCCCTCTCTCTCTCTCTCTTTCGGTGGCGCACGCGAGTCTCTTATTAAAAAGTAATCGAGCGCGAACGAGCTTTTATTAAAATTAATGCGCCGAGGGAAGCCAGAGAAGAGAGAGAGAGGAAAGTTGCTCTCCAAGCACGATTCTGCGCGAGCTCGCTGCCTCGATGATATCGGGCTAATGCGGTATGTGTAAGTAAGTCAAGCAAGAAAGTTCGCGGATATGTTTAACATGGTTATTTCGGTGATTTTCTGCTTGAAGCGATAATTGGATTCTTGAATAATTTTTATGATTATATAATCCCCAGGATCATTATGTAGTTAAGGTTCGTTATGAATGTTCCGAATTTTTCGAATACCATATAAGAGCCGAGAATGTTCAAGCTCGTTTTGCAATTCCCGTTGGCAAATATTTAACTTTTTCAGTTTCGTTTTATGAAAAGAGGTTTACGCGTATTTACGAATCAATTAATGTGTAACAGATTTTAATGACTTATAAAAGAAAAATACCAACTATATTTATTATATTTTTAGCTGCGAAGTAATTAATTAATTATCGAAGCGAGCAAACGCACGCACGCTGCTATTTTCGATACATTCGATTAGTCTCCTCTCATGGCTTTTTTCTCTTCAGATGATCGGGCGAGAAAAGCGTAGGCGGAAGAGGCCATATATTTTATTTATCAGGCAACGTTGACTGTACGCCGACGACGTCGTGAGGTTAAATAAAAGTCGGAAAAAGATGAAAGCAAAAGCGAAAGAACGAGCCGGAGAAAAGCGAGCGAGCTAGTCGTGTATATGTGGTGAGAAATACTCGAAGCCACATAATGTTTAATCAGAGCACGTTGCGGCTTTACGATATTAGCCAGTCGTCGTCGTCGTCGTCGTCGTCCCCCTACCCTCCGCCTCGGATATAGCAGCAGGCGAGCTCGCGCAGGCGTACGACGTTGATCCTCGTTTTCCGGGCTTATTTACCCTCGTCTATCCTCCGGGACACTCGAGAGATACTTTCCAGCCCCCGGGGGTGTGGAAGAAAGAGCGAGAGAGATAGTGGAAAAAAGCCAACCCCGCGTTCGAACTTTGCGCGCTCGTTTTCCCGTCTCCCAGCCAGCGAGCTTTCCCCGATACGTTTTTTTTCTCTCCTCTCGAGGTGTGAGGTCGTGCAGCGCACACATGCCCCAGTGTCTGTACATATTGGCCGAGCCGTTACAGCTCCATCAGAGCGCGCTCTGTCGTTCGGCCGAGAATCTACAACTGTCGGAGTAGTAGCGCTCGCCCGGGGAGGGATAAAGATTTTTGGAATTTTTATACGCGCGATGGGCAAGAGTATAGAGGTTTTCGGCGCCGTGCTCAAGTGCCCTTCTTACATCGTGCCCTGTGCGGCGAGGGGATAGAGATAAGGAAAGGTCGGAGCTAGCCTGTTTCGACGGCGCGTGATTGCGCATTCGCAAATTGCTACGGCTGCGGAACGTGCGATTTTCATTTTCGCAAGTGCGCCGCCGCCGCTGCTTCTTCTGCTAGAGAGCTTGCTCCTCTGGGGTGAATTTCCGATGGAGCGAGCGCGTGGGATTTCGGCCGGCTGGGTTTCGTATTATCAATAAGAAAATGGAATTTTAGGTGGATTTGATGCTGGCGATTATAAGGAGGAGATGGGAATAATTTACTAATTATTTTTATTGTTGGAAAAATTAATGGCGAGGAGAGGCACGATGTGACCCGATTGAAATAAGCAGGTTCCGTTACGCTTTTGTGAGGCCCGCGCGCGTACGCGTTTAATTGACACTAAACGACCCTATCTCTCTTTCTCTCTCGCTATCGGGTTTATTGTGTCTGATCGGCCGTAATGCGCGCCTATTGAGTTCAAGGCATGAAGGGTGAATGAGTTTAGGCCGCTCGCAAGCCTGCGTAACTGGGCGTCGAGCTCAAGTACAGCCAAATTGATTTTCTTTTACCGAGAGAAATTTACTGACTCGTGGATGTCCCATTTATTAAAGCACAATTAGCACGGTACTTTTATCGATTGGGAAAAGCTAGAAGAATTTTTCCAGTACGAAAAACGTTGCTATTTTATTGATATAGTTCAACAAAAAAAAGCTTCTTGCGTCGACGTTTTTTTTCACAAATTCAAATCATTCTTCAGCAACGTTCCGAACGAAACCGCACGAAAGTATCTCGGCTTTTTTTCTTAATATCTTATTTACGCAAGCAAGAGGCGATCGTTAACATTCATTATTCCGCAAAAACCATACGGCCACAAGCGCGCGCTCCGCTGCGTAACAGCGCGCGCACCAAATTATTTATCTCGAAAATTTATTCAACGACTCGCGCGAAAAAAAGGCCCCCGCTCCTCGGCTCTCTGCGCGCATGCGAAAAATCGCGGGCTCGTAAAGCGAGCGCGCGACATTGTTTCTGTTTATTTGCCTTTTAAAAGCGATTTCGGCCAGGCCGAAGGCTCGTAAAAAAAGCGGAGCGTATAAGCTCCAATTCGCTTGTAGCATTAAGTCGGCGCGGAAACGAAGGAAAAAAAGGAGATTATGCGCCAGTAGTAGTAGGGCCTCTCGAAGCGGCAATTCGATGCGATAAATTTTCCGCGTCATTGGCGCGCGCGGCCTGCGCGAGCGCGAAAGAGAGAGAGAGAGAAAAAGCTCCGAGTGAAGGAGAGAAAATGCGGACAGTCGTATAAGTGGGCGCGTAAGAATATAGGAAAACGGTGAATTGTCATTCGATTGGGATAGGAGGAGATATAGTAATACGAGTAAGAGCGGGGCTATGCAGCGATCCGTAACTATGTGCTGCATCTACTCCGGCAGCCGGCGAGAGGAGAGAAAGAGCACGGAAGAGGAGGAGAAGCAGGCGAGAGTCATATTATATATATATATATATATATACATAAGAGAAGCTGGGGAGAGAGTCAGCTATGTACGCTCGCCGCGGGCAAACATACAATAAAGGCAGTAAGACGGAAGAACTCCCGTGAGAGTTGGCCCCGTCTCTCGCTCTTCCTCCTCTGATATCTCGATTCGCTATGTCGCTTTTAGTTTCGACTTTTGCCATCCGAGTTTTTCTGCTCCTTCTCTTTTTCGGCTCGTTCTTTCCGGCTCTTATTTAGGGATAACTGTTGAAAAAATAAGAGCGTCCGCTGAAAACTTTGCCGACGGAATTTCATGGTGCGTAAGAGGCGCTTTTTTACGTAATTTTACGGGTCCAATTGTCTTAATTATGCAATATTATGCGTTCTTAATTGCACTGATTGCTTAACCGGCTTTAATTACAGTGGCTCTTGTATGTAGGAAGAAATATAATTTCGTATAAAAATTCAAATACGATGTTAAGTTCAAAACAAATACCGATTTTTTAAAACTCTTTATTTACCAAATTTTATCATGTAACTTAATTAAATTCTTTTAGATTATATACGCAATAATATAATTATCAATCACTATATTTGAAATTAATAAAATTAATTAAATACTGTTAAACTATCCTTTACAATTTATTAACGTTTAATGACTTTTAAATTTTCTGTGAACTTCCTTGCTATTTCAACAACCCATTTTCAGCGGTAAAAAAAAATGAGAGAG
This sequence comes from Eupelmus azureus, assembly GCA_030522685.1. Classification (NCBI taxonomy): domain Eukaryota; kingdom Metazoa; phylum Arthropoda; class Insecta; order Hymenoptera; family Eupelmidae; genus Eupelmus; species Eupelmus azureus. Next base: position 25,939 of record JAPYZA010003340.1, on the reverse strand, counting down.
AGAGAGAGAGAAAGAGCGCACAAGAGAGCAGTCGACATTGCTCGCCGCCGCGAGAAGCACGCGGACAAAGGGGAGCAGCGTGCGCATGCGCGCTCCTCTATTGGCGCTGGTAACGATCCCACCCCCGATTCAACCTGTTCGCTCTCCCTCTCTCTCTCGCTCTCGCCGCTTCCCCTTCCTCAGCCACCGCAGCCGTTCCCTCTTTCTCTTTCGCACGCTTTCCATCCTTGTCTCCTCGGTTTCGCCGGCTCGACCTCGACGAGCGTATATACTCTCGCACATCGCGGGAGATCCTGCATGCACACACACACACACATGCACACGCAAGCACAGACACAGGCGCGCCTGTACATATACGTTTACGCCAAGTACCCGCACTTGCGCGCACATACTGCGGCGAAGAATTTTTCAAGCCGCGGCTAATATATATACGCGAGAGAGCGGGCGCGCTGGATCCTGCGAATACCAACGGAGTAGGAAGAGAGACAGCGTTGGCTGGACCGCGTATATACACAGGCGAAAGCTGGCAATGGAGCCTTTAGTTTTTATCGCTGGATAAAGCGCGCGATAAGCTGGATATCAGGGGGCGCGCTGTATAGTGTCGCGAGAAAGCAGGTGCCTCGGCTGGGAATAAACAGAAAATTTTCCGCCCTTCTTTTTTTCAGAAAGTCTTCTGCATAATGTCGCGAAAAAAATTCGCGATGTCACCGAAATATAAAGCCGAGAGTGGAATCGCGATTTTCTCTTTCCCAGCCGGCTGTTTTACGAGCCAAAGAGGACGTGTATATACAGCTTGTAATCTAGGAGAGCAGCTCGCCCGACCAAGGGATGTTAGCGTGTGTACAATTGCGCTGGGGGAGAGAGAGACGCATGGGGAAAAAGACACTGTGCGCGCCAGCTACGCTATTGGTTATCTTTCGAGCGTGCGTAGATGCGCGTATTACTGAGGGTATATAGAGGAATATCCCGAGGTATGGCGATGCTGCAAACCCTGGTATGAAGGTGGGTATGCGTTCACGAATAGTGAGACTCGGCTGCTTTCCGTTTTTGCAAAAATTGATGGATTATGATCAATAAGTTTGATTTAAATTTTTATTTGCTCGATGTGAAGTATTGTTACCGATTGATTATTTCTTACGTATTTTGTTTAATCTGTTTAATTATTTTTGACTAAATTATTTAAATTATAAGTTTTTGTATTCAGTTATTTAGACAAAAGCAATTTATTCCAAGTAAAAAAATTACATAATCTGCTTAGAGCACTAATTAGAGTCATAAAAAATTCTTAGTGTGCATTTTCAATTATCAAGTTCCGAAGTTAAGAATGTATATGCGCATATTGAGAAGTTTCTTATCGAAAGCTTTTAACGGAATTAAATATTGAAATATCGAGCGAAAAAAAATGCAAAAAGCAAATAAACGGACGGTAGAGAAAAAACAAGTTTACCCTCACGAACGAAGAGCGAAAGGTGTTAACTACAAAATTTCAGTAGTCATTAAATATTTTTACAAAAAAAAAGAAAGAAAATTTTTGGCGCACCTGAATCGATAACACCTCGTTGATGACGCTGTAAAAATAGCTGGCTTACACTAGCGCGTAACGCCCTTACATACCCCCTTGCATTTTAGCCCGCCTAGAGCAATAATAAAGCCCCCATATCTAAGCATCTAGATCTCCAGCCGCACATATACACGCATACAGCCATGCAGACCGTATCACTCTTTCGTCCCTCGCTCCGAGCCATCTCCTATATATATAACAGCTCTCCTCCCTTACACCCCCGCCCAGCTCTCTCTCTAAAGGTCTATATCGCGCACCGTCAAACCTGCCCGAATTGCTCGTCGTCGTGTTATGCAAACGGGCGCATTTGTTAGGATAGTACTCGCCGGGGGGTCGTTTTCTCCGGCGGCGCCGCACCAGCACGAGCGCGCAAGCGTTCACATGCATATACACGGACAGAGAGAGCCGGGCGCGCCGATTGCCAATGCTTTTTGAACTAATCCAGTGAGCGCGCGCGGTTGGCTGCGCCCCGCGCGAGAGTCTATATACCTATATAGCGGAACGCAGTTCGATTTCCGACAATGAGGATTGTTTAAGCGAATGGCGCGCTAAATAAGCTTTACAAGAGCCCCGGAGAGCCGCTTTATAGATGGCGTCCTTTTGTCAGGATGGCGCTGCCGTAGTCCCGGGGAGCTGGAGGGAGATCGTGGATTTCTATATCCAGCGGAAGCGAGAGAGAGAGGGTTGAGTGGCTCGATATGCCTTGAATTTTACCGGTATGAGACTTTTAGGGGCTCGAGTGGCTTCATTTTTTTTTCCTTTGCTCTTTGAGGTTTTGTCTTTTGGGGTCGATGGTTTTCAATGTCGCGTTGAAAATTGCGTGATTTAGTTTGAATGGATTTCTATTTCGGAGGTTTGTTTGTTAATCGATTATTAGATTTTCAATGTGTTATTTTATCAAGCAATGCAGTTCGCAGGAGACTTCTTTACCGATATTTCCTTATTTACATAAGATGTATTACTAATTTGAAAAATTTTTAATTATTTACTACTTTGACTTCGGAATTGGTGATGGAGGCTCAAGCATCCAGAGGAATCTGTAAATTGAAAACGAAATTTGTAAATTACGAAATGCTGGCGAGCTCGCTTAAAAATAGGATTTCTGATGTCGCTTTAATGAAAATTATTAAATTGAGAAGCCATTGTTGTGTTTTTCCGCAAAAATTTCTATTTATTAAATTATTTAAAAGAATGTTTTAAATACTTAATTCTATACAGGAAATGTCATAAATACTTAATTGAAGATAATTAAACATCGTAATCGCGCGTTAACATTGTAGAAAACGAACTTTTGCCTAATTAAAAATTATTGTCAAAGTTTAAACTGACGCACGAGTTAAGAATTTAATCATTAATTTTTTGTCCGAATTTAATTAAATAAATCGAGTTGAAAATTGATAAGCCAATAAATTTCGTTTCGTCTCGATACGCCGAAATTTATGCGACAAGTATTGCAATAAAGCCGCGATAAAAGTGAAAATATCTAGCGTGTTATCATTCTATAAAGAAAGTCTCTTGTTTGTGAAATGCGCTCGCTCGCTATAAAACGATAAACGCCGAGTAAATTGTTAATAAGCACGCGCAGCTTTGGCTTACAACAAAGTCAATTATAATCGACGGCACCGATTCCAATATATATTTTTAATTCAGCGCCGGCAGCTCGCCGACTCGCTCATTACGGCGTGTTTGCTGATTTCCGAACTCATCTAACAGCCTATTCAGCCAGAGAGTTTATCTGTAATCTTTTTTAAGAGAGCCGTTCCCCTTACTCCTCGGCTCTCGTTGCTAAACAGCCGGCGTATCGTTTTCAGAACTCTCGTCAACTCGCCGAGTCTCGCGAGCGGAGATAACAGCCTCGGAGAAAGAATTAAGAAAAAGTTAGATATATATGTGCTTTATATTTCAGATGGATGAGTCGCTCGCTTCTAACTACACCATTACACGCATGTTTTATTAATTTTTAACTACTTCGCTTGTTTCTTTCTTTCTTTTTTTTGTTGGCATCCGCCGAGACGCTTTGAATTATGAAACCGATTCGCTCGTCAGATGGCTTTTGTTATCGCCCATCACCATAGCTGCGCTCGTGCGCCCAGTCAATTTCAATATAAGTTTAAAATTACAAATGAACAATAATGACTCATTTTCTTGCGTGACGCATAAATTAAGACTCCGAGCCGCCGCCGACTCTCTGGAGAGTCAAAATTCAAGCTAGACTCTTGACATTGAATTATCGGCTGTGTCGGGAACCTTCGACGCTTGGGCACGCAATGAACCCCATTTCCTCGGCTTTTTCCGTGAAAATAAAAGAAACGCATGGTTATCTCGTCGAATTATCAAGTCCCGGTGCTTAATGCGTGTTTCTCATGACAGATTAGGTACTTTTAACGTGAATCTATTAATATAAGCTAAGCGAACACTACTTTCTAGGACAAAACTTTATCTTTACTTTATTAATTCATCAAATTAAATATATTTTACAATAAAAAAAGGAGAATATTCTCGTGTAAAACAATATCTGAGCGTAGTAATATTGAAATTTACGCCAGATCTCTATTTTCCTGACACTCGATACGGCCTTCTCGTGTTCTAGCGATCAGCTCTCATGAGAACTGGAATAAAGAAGAAAACTGGAATAGAGATATTTATGTACTGGCATAAATTAAGCTCGCTCGCGGGCGCAGAGCGAGAATCATCAAGGCGCACTCTAGATTCACGATGCCGTCTTCGTTACGGCTCTCTAGAAAGGCAATAAAGCGTTTTACGCGCTGAATCTTCAATTTCCGATATTCAATACGCTCCATAAGCGGGCATAAACAAGTGTCTATGAAATGGCTTACAGAGCTCTCTACGAGAAAAATAGCGCGAGAAGCATTGGATTTAAAAGACGCGCGCGAGCTATAAGACGCTTGTGTATGTGTATATACGCAGTCTCGAACGTGGGAAAAGAAGATTGACGCGGATCGCGCGCGCGCGCCGGCGCGCTTGTCACTAGCGAAATCGGCGTAATTGCCATTAAGGCGAAAAAAATTGACGTTCCTAGAGGCTGTAAAAGGCCTCGGCCTCGTCGTTTTATCGGGCCGCGGCAATAACTTTTGCTAAGCTAGACGTGTAGGGGGACCCACGGTGAGTTTAACGTATATACGCGCTCGGCGTACATACATCAGGTTTTCGCTCGATCGGCGGCCCGGGGGAGGAGGGGGGAGGGGGCAGAGGGAGAGAAAGAGAGAGAAAGAGAAAGATAATGCCGGCGGAATAATTACGGCAAATTGCCTTCGGCGCGGGGCTATGTAATTGCCGGCTACAGCGGCGCACGTGCGCTCTAGCGTTTACTTTCGCAATGTTTTTGTTTTTAAGGCGGGCTTTAAAACACGGCGAACGTCGTAATGGTCGTTCACCCAATCGCCTTATGGGAAATATATGCTTTTTTATTTTCGGCGTTTGCTTCGGGGAAGCCGGCGGGGTGGGGTGGCAGCTGAGGTAGAGCTAAAAAAGAAGTGGAGTGAGAGAGAGAGTGCAAAAGGCGAATTGCCAGGAAACTGGCGCAGAAACACTGCAGGAAGTCGTAGTCGGAGATATGCACTTGCCAACTATTTGGCTGCTTACGAGTAAGGCTATAGGCTAAGGCTGAAGTGTATGGAGCGCGCGAGCAGCTAGACACACCGCGCCGCGATTATTACAGTCATTATTATAATGCGATGCAATCAGCTTAATCGCTATGTGGTGTTATAAGGTTATAACTAGGCGTTTCTATTTCAGTTTTATGTTAGGGGCGAATTTTCAGTTTTTAACACTGTATCAAGCGCAAAAAAAAATTGGCCGTTTAGCAAAGTCGATGCCAATAGGCGCAGCTCAGAGTTGATAATTTAATGGCATAATTTTTTATTTTACTGCGTTGCTTATTGCTCGAAAAATGAATTTTCAAGAGTCATTTTAGAAATGCCGCTCGTGAGTGTACAATTGCCATAATTTACTTTTCATTTTTACGTGAATCGATATTTTTTTATAATGTAAAAAAAATTATTTTATATTCTTTTTTTATTCTTGAAACACTTACCGCAAATTTTTATTACCGACAACAATTTTACTAAAATAAAAAACACTTACACAAAAAAAAAGTAATTTTCCTTTTAAAAAATAAATTGCTAAAAGCTTTAAACTTAAAAAAAGTTACACGCGATAAATTTCCCCTCACAATGGCCTGAATAAAATTCATTCTGTCCCAGAAACCTGCAGCATTGCGTAAAAGCCGATCCAACACGTCCGTCACAAGGGCTCAAACCCAAACTTTCCCTTCACGACCAATCGCGCCAACGTCGATTTTCACGAAAGATACAAATTAAAAAAAAAAAAAAATATACATAGAAGCCTTTGCTTTCTCTCCATAAAACACTTTTCCTTGTCCTCTCCCTCAGCGTTTTTTCCCGTGCGGCCGCAGGTACACGTTTTATTGCAGGCGACCCGGCGCGCTTCGCACGCGCAAGCACAAAAGGGTGCGAGAGAAAGTTTCGGGTTGCGCGCGCGCATCGCCGAAAAAATGCGGCGCAGTCCGGGGAAAAGGGGAAAGTGAAATTGGTAGGGGTGGGACGTGGAGAAAGAGAAAAAAAAGAAAGTGTGACTGCGGGTGAGCGGGTTGTAAAGTTTTTTTCTCTCCGGATGTATCTGAAAGTCGTCTTTTTTGGGGACTTGGGAAGAGTGACGGCTCGGCTCGAAGTAAACGAGGGAAAATCAAAGGAGATGCGGCTCGCATGCGATTTGTGAAGGGTGGACTACTTAAAGAGGCCGATTGATGGGGTTATGTTTGTTTTATGATTAAGCTTGCGCGGTATTAGAATTTTATACGTTTGTAAAATGTTACAGTTAATACAATTTTATTAAACATTTTATTGTTGCGCTCCGTGCAGGCATAAAACGTCACGCGAGCATAAAAAAAGAACGAAATGGCCTGAGCACGCAATAGAACGAGGCAGTATATTAAAATATTATTGCTTATTCGAAATTAACATAGCGTTATTTGCGTTCAAAACACCGTAATCCCCGCTTAAAACAAATTGCCCGATTCTTTACATTTCATAAAAGTTTAACACGCCACTAAACGTCGCCGTTTAACCTTATATACAAATCAGCCTCGCAGCCAACAACATCCGAAGCCCCGCGTAAAAAAATAAGGACGCCACGTACTAACACAATGATCTCTCAGTTTAGCATCGCCGATTGACAGTTCGCCGTCACGATAGGTTTTGGCACGCGACAAGTTTGCGTTGGGTATATACTCTCTACGACTACCGGCGGCGGCGGCGCGCACACCGTATGACCATAAAATAAGCGTTCGGGACAGTGGTAGGGGGGTAGAGCCGCTGGAGAGTCCCCGGCTTCTCGCAGCACATAAACACTTATATACCGACAATTAAACTGCTTTTAAGGCCCATAAAACTGCAGTTTCAATAATCTCGGTGACAACGCGCGATTCTCTCCCTCTGACCTGCTCCTATGCACGCCGCCGGCGTGCTTCTTCCGGTCTTTATCCCCGGCGCGTTTTCCGAGCGCCGACGCGAGCCTCGTGCTCCAATCTGGCCGGAGTTGACTAACATTATGCTCTTGATTTTGCTGAGCGTTTAAATATTTGAATAGTAACTATGTTATGTTTCAAGACTTAAATTACTTATTAAAATAATTTTTTTTAGTAACGAATAGGAATACGATCTGCTAGCTTTCTTTTTTAAAAGAACAAATTGAAAATCAAACATAATTTATACTATCTGAAAAACGTATTTACAAAATATATATACGAAACGTGAATTTATAATTAAAATCGATACAGAGCATACTTAGAATCCCATAAAAACACAGCCGCGGGCTATAAATAAAAGCGCGCTCGACGTCGTCACGTACAGCGATCTCTTTTTTTTTTTTTTAACAACGCCCATCTCTGATTCCCCTATCAAAGCTATACGTACACACCGACACACATCCACTTGCCGCAGGCTGGTAAAAAAGAGGGAGATGCAGCATGGAGAAGATATTCTTATAGGTCACCCGACACTTGGTCGCATCGAGATAAACGCGCGAGGAGAAACCACAGCCGGCTCGCGCGCGCGACCAAGCTGCGATTAGGCCTCGCAGCTCTCTTTATTATGTATCGCGGCTCGCGCGATGCTCCGATGTGATGTAAACGACAGTTTGATAAGTGCGGTGGGTGTCCTTTGACACGATTCCGCGAAACGCCATAATCTACGGTGTTATTTTGCGCGCCGAGAGAGCCGAGACCGATACATTTCCTCATCGCGCACGCGGGTAATTGAGATTCCTTCGGCTTTTTTCGAGCGTTGCGAAAGCAGCGCGCCTCCGCTTTTGACGCTTCGCCTGGCTGAAATATCGTTTTGCAGGCCTGAGAGAGAGAGAGAGAGAGAAACGCTGATTGTGCAGAGGGAGAGAGAGGAGAAGAAATATGGGAAAATTTTTAAACAATTGCAACATTGATTGAATTTTATGTCCCGCGAACGAGTTAACTGTCGCGCGATAAAAACTATAAAGATTATATTGCGGGCCATTAAAAGCGCTTTAATGATATGACGCGGCTGATAAAATTATGATGTGACAGAAAATTTTGCGCGAGATATCGGCCGAGCCGCGAGCGTTTTTCAAGTTATTATTGAAAAAACACGCCGAGGCTCGCGTTTGTTCAAGCGCAACATTCGAGTAATTTCATTCAATGTTAAATCAGAATTCAACTTGTATTTCTGCAATAAATGTCGCAATCTTTTGAAATATTTGAATGCACTGGTAATTAACAGTTGTTTGGTATATCTTGAAGCGTTCATTGCGCACAATAACTATAATAAAAAAAAATTACAAAATTAATGCGTAAGTCTTGTGGAAAATTGTGCGCAGTCACTCTGACAGAAATACTTATAAATTTATTAATTATAACTCTGTCAAGTGACATTAACTTTTTGCTTTTGAAGGATATTATTCAAAATCCTTATTAAATCAGCATAAAATCGAAATAAAGCCTTAAACAACCGATTTATACACATTATACTTTGACTTGAATTAAAGAGAAAGAAAAAAAAAATATTTCGTTCACGCTCTACTATAACTCAGCAATTAACCATTTTTCTCCATCGATCGCGGCATTGCGCAACTAAATCGAGAACGGCGCATAAACGAGTCCGCGCCAATAACCGTCAAGCGACTGCGAATAATAGTAACAAAAACAAATAACAACAATAATGTCAGCGACGTTTCAATTGCGCCTCCATATTCATGAGGGACGTAAATACCCGGCAATAAATGTCCGTGCGAGAAGCCACAAATTAATTTCACCCGCGCGCCCGCGCGTAGCAGCCCCGCTGAGCATCGATATTAAACTCGGCCGCGGCGGCGGCGCGTGCGGCGACGTATATACACGGCGGCTCGGTCGAAATTTTTGGCGGAGCCAGCACGAGATAGGGAAGAAAAAAAAGGAGCGCACGGAGAGCAGAAATGTGGAGGGGAATAGGAAAAGAAGGCAGGGCGGTGGCGGCAGCAGGTATATACGTATACATAGGGTGGCGGTGGTGGTGGGTTCGGTAGCGGAATGGGATACATAATGCCGACTACGCTGCAGGACGCGCCGGCAGCCATCATCGAATGCTAATGAGGGGTTGGTGGCTGCGCCTTTCTCGCTCTCTCACTCTTTGGAGAATGGAAAGAGACAGAGAGAGAGAGAGGGAGAGGGATAGAGTCTCACGGGCCTGCCAGCGGATCTGCGGCCTGATTATAAATTATGCATTATCTCGGCTGGAAGAGGAATCTCGCGTATACGTGTATCTCTCTGCCCACCCCAGAAAATCCAGCTAGACTGTTGATACAACATCCCCGAATTCCGAGCTTCTACTCTATGGCGGCGCGTCCCTGCTTTCTTCTGTTTTTTTTTCTTTTTATATATATTTCCCGAACGCGCGACTTTTGCTCGGCTCACGCACGCGACGGATTAGAGAAGCGAATACTGGGGGAATACACAGCGGCGTTATTATACAGGAGCGGAGTGGAAAGACAAGCGAGATTTACGTCAGCCGAGGAAAATATACACAAAATGGAACGTGTGTCGTTGTCCGTTTGACGGGATTTTTGCGGGATAAATGCGCCTCGACGCGAGATACGTGAGATGGTTCGAGGATGTAATTGCTATTGGGAGGGAGGGAAAAAGTGGACTTTTAAAAATACTTGCGCTGAGTCATGTAATGTGAAAATGATACAGTTAATAAATTCGTTTTATTGAATTATTTTTAGCCTTGCCGGGTTAACGACTCTTTTGCCGAAAAAGCTTTTTTCTTAATATTTTATTAAGTGATCAGTATTTTATTATTCATATTTGTCGTAATATTTTATTATTTAATCATATAAGGTATTAAGTGGTATCGAAAATATATTAAAAATATTGTTTGACTTTTAAATTATAATATATATGTGTATAAAATAAAAAAACAAAAACTGTAATGCATTTCGATATGTATTGAAGTAATTTTTAATGACTCCGTAAACGATATTAGATTGCTACATTAATGTTGAAGATTATCTTTAAAATCGTTCAATACGAACGATTTTTATTGAGTTATAACTGGTCGATAAATAGTTTTAATGCCTTAGAGATTTAACGATCAAAATAAAACAATTTTTATGTTATTTTAACGATTGGTTAATTTTGTTTAAAGTAAGTAAAAAAAAGCATCTTTAAATAATTATTTAGAAATGAATTTAGAAGAAATTCAAAGGAGAATTTAATTTACCGTGACATGGAAAACTTAATTAAATAATTTTCTGCTACACTTATAATACCGAAATAAGAAATTCGAGCGGTTAAATTATTTTAATAACAACATTCTGCAATAAAACTCTTCATCAAGGGAATACGTTGCATAATCCAGAAAAAGAAAGATATTTCGCACATGCTTACTAAAATAAAGAACTTTTTAAGACACTTGAGAAATGAAAGTTGACGATCCTTTACTGCGAATTTTAATTACCAAGAAACGGCCATTTTTATTTTAAAAGGTCAATTAAGTGCATCTAAAAGACCGACTGCTCACGACGGGTAGATTCGTTTGTTAACGCGGCGAGTTCAAAGAGCCCCAAGGAGATACCAACGAGATCCACCGCACGTTATACGACGAAATATCCTCTGTGGATCATGATAAAGGCCAAGAATGTCATTATGCAAATGCCAAGCCGGTTATCCGAATCCGACATCTTGTGAGAATCATGTTTCATTTTTCTTTTTGACTTTGATTTGTGCAGAAAATTATTAATCAACGCCCCGATTACTTATTTCGAAAATAAATGTTTATAATAAAATTAAATGCGATACTTATTTATTTGTAATGGCTACTTTCCCTCAGTTTTTTTCAGGTGGATTCTTTTTTTACTGCGCGAAAATTGCGAGGAAAAAGTTGGGCTCGTACCACTCGTCGCAGGTACGAAATCGTTACTCCTCCGGAGCGACTGTTTTTATTTGGCGAGGAACACTAGAAAAACAGTCAATTTTTGAACTTCCATAAAAAGTAAAGCGCTTCCGGGGGAAAAAGATCGCCTCCGTTTCGGCTAACAATTTTCTCCTCCAGACCGCGCCTAGCTGCACGGAGGAATCAAGTGCGGGCCATAAACGCATAAAGGTCGGTACATAATGATTTTATGAGCTTGCGATGGCCTCCCCTTCGCCACCTCATAGTCATTTCGATGTTCTCTCTCTCTCTCTCACTCGCTCTCTTTCTTTCTCTCCCTAGGTCCCTTCGTGCGCCACGAAGATTCTCGTTTGTTTTCCCATTTCGGAAAGTGCCCTGCGCGCGCGCGCGCGAGCACGCTGGAAGCTATTCCGGCAAAGTCCACGAGGCCGAATGTAAAATTCAAGCTCCCTCTTTCGCTCGCTCATATTTTGCTTTACGATATTGCGCAGACACTCGGCGCGTGAGTCAACGTTCCGCTGAAAATTTCTAAGATTCGATTATACCGAATTAATGATTCTTTTGTGAAAGTTATTTAGTGTGTAGGGAAGTAAAAATAATTTTCGATACCTTTAAGGATGATTACTTTTAAGCAATTTATTCAGTTTCATTTTTATGTAAGTAAATGTCAATAATTAAAATTATAATGAAAAAAATTTTTATCATAATGAAAAATCTATTTCAGATTATCCAGACAGTTTTGGAACATGTACAATAGCGCATTTTACTTCAGTATTTTTAATGTTTTCTTTGAATTTTAATATATTAAATTTTATACTGTTTTAATAATTTTTATATTACAGCTTCATTACTATTTTTCTACCTGCAAGATGTAAATTTTAAAAAACTTTTAAAAACCTTAGACGTATAAAAGATTATCTCAGGGTTAATAGGTATTTGTATCTGTTGAAAATTCGAGTAAAAATATGTAATAATATGAATAATCAAAAGAATTTGCTGTTTACATCTTTAATACATTAGATTTACTTTTAATGTATTGAATATTTCTACGTAAATATAAGAAAAATATTTGATAAACAATTTGCAATACACTAGTAAAACTTCTACAAAGTAGCACTATCCAATATATTCCCAACACAAATTCTATTTCATGAACTTGGTCTGTAGGTTTGCACTCTACTGACTGAGCTATTATTTTGTTAATATTGTAAAATTATAATTATATATAGTTATAACATATTCAACTTCGTAAGTTAATGAATTACAATATAATTTGATGACAATAATAAAACAATAGCACAATCGCTGGAGTACAAGTCTGTAGTCCAAAAAATCGGGGATAGAATTCCCCTACGGAATTTGTTTTTAATAATTTTTTTAGTAATGTTTTTATTTTAAAAACTATTGGCAACTTACAGGAAATATATTGAATAGTGTCTCTTTAGTGAAGTTTTCTCAATATTTTGCCAAGTGTTTATCCAACATTTTTCCATATCTTGCCAATAGTATCCAATACACCGGAAACATATTGCCCATATTTTCGTATTTTACGCGAGAAATAATCTAATAAAGGACAAAATAACTATGTATTTTGTTGCTGATCTCGTATTCGATATCTGATTAGCTCAAAAAATGCGTTTTCTATTTTATAATTATTTTTGAAATTATATACTTTCAAATTATAGCCTCAACGAACTTAATCTCCCGCCGCCTAGCAACTGTTTGGTCTAATACAATTAAAATTTTTAATTAAAATCTTAATTTGATGAAGACAAAACAATTCAATTATCACAAAGGATAATTTGCAACTAATGAGCAGGATACAGTAAGTTTGAGTCGCGTTTCGGAAGTGCGCCTGGAAAGGGTTTCGTATACAAATAAGCTAGAGAGGCGCACCAGATAAATTCCTCAGCGATTGTTTTATATCAGCGCCGAGTGCCGTAATTGGCAGTAGGTGATCGTACCTTCTTGCATGTCGAGGCGACGTATAAGCAAAAGGGAGAAACGCGACGCGCACAGAAAATCAGGTAGCGCCTAGTGTCGTCCTGGCTGGTGTGCGGATCGCCGCTTATTTACACCCTGGCGCCGCGCTCGCGAACAATGAATATTCCGGCCTTGGAATCCGAGCTGAACGAGTTCACTACGAAAAATTTCAATGCCAAATAATCTAGACGAGCCGTCAATGTCAATGGCGCCAGAGCTCCAAGCGATATGCCGGCTGTTATAGAGGAGCAAACAAATCATCATGCGCCAGCGCGCTCTATGTTTATACTACTGCGATCGCGCCACGGCCGAACAGGTTTTTCTTTTCGTTGCTTTTTTCGGGAATCTATTTGTTGCGCTGATTTTTTTATACTCATGGATAGTTTAATATTTTTTGCATATTTTTCGATGCATAGACGAATGCTGTTGCAATATATCATGATTATTGCTATTGAGAATATAAAATGTTGCTGTCGAATTTTCAAAATCTCTGAAATATGAAACTTTATATATTTAGAGACTCATTAATTGTTATTCTTTGTTGACAAATTAATAGGAACAAACATTAAACTTCTTTATAAAAAATAATGTGTACATTATTGTTGAATGTTTATTCGTAATCAAATTGGCTAAAAAGATGTGTGTTTTTTAAATTTTTTTATTTGTTTTCCCTACGTTTAAACATCCAACCCTATCTAACTTAATCTCCGGCCGCGAAGTAGCCTTATAATCTAGTATGTATAGATAAAATTTATGTTGATGAAAACAATAAAATCTAGTCGACTAAGATAAGTTACGAATATGCAATATAAGTAAACACTAAATTCTATCAGTCATAAGATTCTTTGTCTATATTGCAATAAATATATATTTGTTTGAGGCCATGTAATAGTTACTCGAGTTTTTAAAAAACATTTTTAAGGTTACGCTACTATAAATTAATAGTATTTTAAGAATATTACATATGTTTTTTGTGTACGTGTATTGTATTTGTTGGCAAATGTTATATGAAAAATGTGAAATACTCACCACACACAACTCTGTCGAAAGGGTTCATCCAATCTGTAAAAAAGAATTTATATCATGTGGTTTAAATAAAACAATCGATGTTAGTATTTTGTAAGTTAATTTAAACGTCGATACAAGTATTATTTTGCATTGAATGATTATTAACAGATTTTTTCAAGCCTATTTAATTGAATAATATTAATTATGCATGCCTTGTAATTAAGCATGCTGTAGTGTTCTACAAAAATGAATAACAAACGTCGCACACATGCTGAAAATGAATTAATTAATGGTTAATATAAATTCAAAAATGCTATTTCAATACTTTGGCTCATTTTACGAACTTTTATCGATAAAAATTAATACCATTAAAAAGATTTAGTGATAATTATCGTAGAAAATAGTAAATCCAAGTATAAATTGATTAAACGATAATTAATTTTCATTACTTAATGATTTATACTAGTATGAGAATGTTTTCAACGTGATATTTCGAAAAAAATAATGACGTGGAAGATTTTTTGAATAATCATAATAAAATAGGGGTCTTATTTATCAAAATATTAATGGATTATTGACTTATTGGTTAGAAAATTGCAAAACAAGGGATAAAATTACTATTTTGGATTTGGATAATGTTATTCCTAATCTGTTAACGGATATTAAGCATGCTAAAAGTTAGTATTTGCATTCGATTACGTCTTAAAAGGTAGTAGCTGAAATAGCTGCGCATATAACCATAATTAACATGTTATTATGCCATTCAAATGTCATAAGTTTATGGTGCTTGCTTGGAAATGGTCATCGAAGAATTATTTGCATAAATGCATCATTACAAATTTGTAATATTTGTGATACTTCCTACATAATTGCAAATGCACACAGCTAGAAGTTGGCTTTTACGAGTCCTGCATTTTTCTATAATATTAGAAATTTGGGAAATCAAATTTCCTTTAAATCCCACGCTGAGTTTGCGTAAACGATAGTTGGAAAATTAAAATATCGCTATTTATCAAATTTATTATTCAAATAAGATTAAAGAATCATGAAGCAACGTGAATTTTCCCAACTCTACTTTTTTAATCAAAAAATTATTGAATAAATTACTCAAGAAGTAAACTAAACCCGTTTAAAAAAATAATTCTTAAAAAATTTAAATATTTAATCGGTTTATAACTTTCTAACTGCGTTGAAATCGCGCTCGGCTGGCATGCGACGCTCGGCGCGTGCCGCCCATCGCTGGCCGTCGGCAAAAATCATGGCTGCCTCAACGCCGCCGACCGAATAAGAATTCACTTGCATTCTACTTCTATCGTTTACGACCTCAATATGCAACAATGGAACTTTATTTTCATGCAATTGAAATGTCGCACACTTTGCGCCGAGCATGCATATCACTTTGCGCAACGTTTTCCCCGATAATATTGCAAACAAAATAGCCTCATTCGCCGCATTACTTTTTATCTCGCTATATATAAGCATTCACAGCATTCCCACTGAGCGGCCATTTAAATAAATACGTAGTTAAAAAAACAATAACGATCTCGTTAAATTTTACAACCAAAACAAATATTCTCCATGACAATGCGTCCATTGACAACAACAAAAAAAAAAGACCGGTTACACTTTTTGCTCGTTTAAACAATGCGTCTTGCGCGTCAACGACCAGTACACATAAGAAAACAAGACGACATCACGCCCGACGAGATATCGGACGATTTTCTCGCTAGCGTGAATCGCAAGGCATAGTTAAACATAAAAAGTAGACAGTCGTGCACGCCAATGTTTATTTCATCCAGCGAATGCGAGAATGCATATGTATAATCCTTTTCGTGACGAGTTTCGAACGTTCCAAGCCAGCAAGATGCATTTTCATCAAGTTTTTAGTCACAAAAAGAATTATTAGGATGGAAAAACGAAACGCCTTAGAGAGAGAGAGAGAGAGAGAGAGGTGGCTAAAGCGACTCACCGGTAATGGACATCCAGGGATAGCGCGGGATCTCGGGTATTCCTGGCTGGCCGGAGGTCGGCTGCTGACACGAGCCGAGGGGCTCGACTATGCTGGCCGCCGCCGCCTGGTGATAGAACTGCGCCGCGGCCGCCATCGAAGTCATCGAGGCCGCTGAGACCGAGGAGGCCGAGGCCGAGGAGACGAGGCTGCCCGGCGTCGCTCCGTTCTGATGATGGTGTCCCAGGGTGTAATTGACCATCGGATCTGCGCTGCTCGGGGCTACGTTCCCGGTGAGGCTGGCCGTGTACCTGCAGGACTTGTCGCCGGCCGTCGCGGCGTCGACCGCCGCAGCTGCGGCCAGGGCAGCGCTGGAGGCCGCGGAGCTGCCGAAGCCCGGCACCATGCTGGAGGTGGCCCCGAAGGCGGCCGCCGCGACGGCCTGCTGCTGCTGGTGGTGGTGGTGCGCCGCCGCTGAGACGTAGGGATACATGACGGCGGCCGAGGTGGCTCTGGCCGCGGGCGAGGTGGAGGCTGAGCTGCCCGAGTGCTGGGGACTCGAGCCCGTGGGACTGGGCGAGCTGTGCTGGGTCGTGCTGCCGGTGGCGGCGGCGTAGTTGGCGGCCGCTGCCGCGGCTACTGCGCTCTGCAGGCTGGACTCGAGCTGGCTGGCGACGGACGCGGGGCTGCTGCTACTGGCTGCTGCGGCAGCGGAACAGGCGGCCTGGACCGAGCTCGGGGACGCTGTCGAGAATAACTGCTGATACGGCGACTGATGCTGGTGGTACTTAGGTAGCATGCTATCGATTATGAATTTCGAACTCATAGCGCGCAGGGGCGGAGGGCTGGATTACGAACCCACTTCCACCGCCAACGCTCGCCGACTTCCTCCTGCCTAGCTTCTCAAAGCGCGCTCTCTGGGTTACCTTTCAACTTCTTCTTCTTCTTCTTCTTCTTCGTCTTGAGGATGCTTCTAACAAAGGGGACGATGCGCTGCTGATGATGGACGAAATTTTAACGCGACCACTTCGCGAGAGCGTCGAGACGCGCACTGCTGCAGCTGCTGCGAGGGGGCGACGTTGCGCTGCTACT
The DNA here is from genome assembly GCA_030522685.1 of Eupelmus azureus. Classification (NCBI taxonomy): domain Eukaryota; kingdom Metazoa; phylum Arthropoda; class Insecta; order Hymenoptera; family Eupelmidae; genus Eupelmus; species Eupelmus azureus. The sequence continues at coordinate 8,907 of JAPYZA010003340.1, read as the reverse complement.
ACTCCGGGCGCACATCGTCATGCTAGTGGCACTTGTCGCTGCTAAGCTTACTCTCTTCCGACGCCAGCTTCCTCTGGCCTCGATTCATGCGCATCTGTCTCACCACTGTTACATGCGTCTAGCTTCACTATTTTTCAAGCAACTCGCGCACTGTTATGGCACTGTCGTCGATGCTAGATTTTGACAATAGCGGAGAGAGATAGAGAGAGAGTCCGTCCGTCGGCACGCGCACAAACCAGCGACGGCACAGAACTTGGAAGAGAGGAGAGAGAGAGAGAGAGAGAAGAAGAGAGAGAACGAGAGAGGGAGAGAGCGTAGAATAATACACGGCGGAGAGTGCGTGCGGCTCTCGTCGGCGCTCTCTCACTCAGCTGATTCGCGTATGGCTGGCACTCGAGCGCTGTCTCTTGCTCGGGGTATCGAGAAAAAATTAAAGCCGTCCAAGTAGGAGGCAGACGACGAGGACAGAGCTATATCCCACGACGTGTGTCTATACGTAGCAGCAGAACGAGCGAGCGAGCGAGCGAGCGAGAGAGAGGTGGCGCGCGCTTGTGTGTCGCTCGCGCGTTCTCGTAGCGACTGCAGTTATCGGGCGGCAAGACGACGAGGGATAATCTGCTCCTGAAGACGAGGCGGCCAGCGGGAGAAGAAGCAGAAGAGCGGATGGATATGTGTGTGCCGTGATCAGTAGTAACAGACGTGTCTTGATGGAGAGAGAGAGAGCGCGTGTTGCTGCTGCTGCTGCTGCTGCTGCTGCTGCGTCGGGAGCGCGCACGGCGGGCCTCCTCTTCGGTCAGGTGTTAGAAGCCGTTTTCTTGCGTACTTCTCGGATAGTCGACGAATCCTTTATGGGCCATGCATGAAGGTACTATAGCCCCCTATCCCGAACAGCGCGTACTAGCCGCGCGCATACGAGAGAGAGAGCGCGCGCGCGAGAGAGAGTGAGAGCGCGGCCACGAGTGAGAGAGAAAGAGAGCAAGCAAGAGAGAGAGACGCACACAACCACAGGCACAGGGGCCTCTCTGCGCCAACGCACACAGACGCACACAGAGGCGCGTGCGGCTAAATGTGTAACCCCTTACAATAATGGCGCCCCGCGCTCGCTCGAGAGTGTGTGCTCTAGTCTCTTGTGTGTATACATGTGCCGGTGTGTAGCTTGCTCTCTCGCTCTCGCGCTGAGGCTTGGCTGGCGGCTGCCCCCCTCCGCTCGCCGCTGCTGCTGCCGCTGCCGCTGGCTGCTTCGTGGTGCGCGCGAGTGAAGCCCCCTTCCCTTAGAAGGCACCAGCTGGTAAACAGAACCGGCCAATCCAGGAGCGGCCTTACCCGACCGCTAACCAATCCGCTGCGGCCGTACCAAGCCAAGATGAATGGGAAGCTCGCCTGGTGTTGGTGCGCGCTGCCCACACTATAGGCCTTTCTCTCTCTCTCTCTCTCTCTCGCTTACTCCTTCTCGCTTTCACTCCGTCTTGCTTCTTCTTCTCGAGCGAGAGAGAGGGCGAGCGCTCGCTCTTACTTCTTGACTCGCGGCTTGCTCCGTCTCTCTTTCTCTGTTGCTCGCCGCGAGAGCTTTGGGGAGAGCGAGCGAGCGAGACGGAGAAAGAGTCTCTTTTCTCGACTCGCGCGTCTGTCAGAGTAGTGTACTGTGCGCGCTCGCGCCACGTTGCCTCGGAACTGTACGCGTTCCACAGCCTTCGCGCCGGCTCCTCGTCGTCGCTGCTTCAGCCTTTCTCTCTCTCTCTCTCTCTCTCTCCCCGTCTCTTTCTCGCTCCTCTCTCATATGTCCTCAACTCTCCCTCTCTCTCTCTCTCGCTTCGACTTTTTTGCTCTCTCCATCTCGCTCCCTCGCACGCTCTAGCTATACAGCTATAAGGCTCGTGCTTTCTTTGGCCTCGATAGCTCGCTCCTCGTTGCTCTCTCTCTCTCTCTCTCTCTCTCTGGGCGAGATCGTTTACTTCTTTCTCTCTCTCTCTCCCTCTCGGTCGCTCGATTATCTCTGTCTCCTTCCTACTCGCTCGAGCGGCCCGCTTATCTCTCTACCCTCCTTCTCCCCGCAAGCGAGCCAGAATGCACCGCGCGCGGGGAGAGAACCGAGCCACGGCTCTTCTGCGCACGAGTCAACTTTTGCGAAAAAAAAGCGAAGGAACGCATAAACGACGACGACGGCTGGAAAAATAGCGGTAGGAAACGCTTAAGGAGTTGCCTTTGCCGCTTACTTCTCTAAAAGTTGCTTTACGGTTGACGAGAGTTAGTGTCAATTGCGGAATGAAAATGTTTCTCTAGCTCTCCAGGCCGGCCGCTCGCGCGCGCGGTCATGCCTCTTTCCCTTTATCGCGCCGTTTCTTTTGTTTACGTTCCAGTGAATCCGCAATTTACACTGCGTATAACGATTTATCGCGCGGTAATACGTTATGCTCAATGAATTCGCGTTATTTTTTCATTTTCACGTAGGAGTTACGGGCTATTTTTCGCGATGGGAATTAATTTTCGAGCGTTCGTTAAAAAGTCGTTTTTTAGCTTTTAATGGCCTAGCTACGTCGTTTGTGGTTTTGGAGTAGACACTTATTGTAACAATTATTTAGTTTAATTTTTATCACAGCTAATTACTCACCGATGGAATTTTTTCAGAAATGTATTCTTGAGATAATAATTTTGAAAAAATTTTTGAGAATTCTACTCACCAACTCGCATCTGATCCTGAAACAAATATGAAAGTCGCCTATTAATTTTGAAATATCTTTCTTTTATAATAATAAATTTAGAAATAATTAAAGTTTTCATATTGATAAACTACACGAAATAAAAGTAAGAGCTTTGAAATATAAAAATGGATCATTTTTTATATACCAAATATATATATATATAAATATTTTTTGACAAATATATTGAAAACGAAAATTCAAATTACTAAACTTGGACTATAATCCAATTCAAGAAAACATTTCTAAAAGCGTTTCAACACAATGCATTTTGTTTTCATAAAGCTTTGTCAAGCTTCAGTATTCTAAACAATTGTTTACATTCCATTTTCAAAATACATCCCCTTCCGTATGAATCGACAATGAAATCGCCCATATTATTTACAATAACTGTGCGCCATTTTCCGTTGAATTCCCTCCAGCCAAAGAAAAAAAAGCACGCGTACACGTACAAAGACAACAGAATTTCCAACTATAACGCATAGAGCGAAGAGAAAAAAAAAATGAAAAATGGCTGTAGAGCATGGAGAACTTTTAGGCGTGGTCCCTGCGCTCTCGCTCAGGTATACATTATCCACGTGCGTCTATAACGAGAGCCAGTGTGTTTTCATGACATACAGCACATGGCATAGATCAAGCGCAATTCATCCCTTGACCGAAGCACACAGAGAGCGCCTAGCCTAAAGATGAATGGCTCACCCCTAAAATCCTTAGCGGCTCGCTTTCTCGCGGCGTCTGAAAATCTTTTCCCCGAGACCGCGCCCATCCAGCTCGCGCCGGGGCTTTTGTAGGCACCGCTTTCGCCGCGTGTGTACGCCTCGTCTATATGACTTGGAATTACATAAAGAAAAAGCCCATGCGAGAGCTCATCTCTGCTGCCCATCTACGAGCGATGAAAATCTTCCTGAGGTCCATCTGGCGTTTGCTTATGCGGTTGGATATGGGGAGAGAAAATTTTTCTTGACGGCTCTTGAAAAGTGCGTTCGGGTGACTTGTGGAGCCCGAAGCCTGGTGAGATGTGTGGCGTATAAGGAATCGCGATGGAAAGTGCTTTTTAAAATGCTTTTATCGCGTTCAGATGGATATCGAGGCTCGTTTGTTTTGTGAGCAAGTTATTGCAGCAATAGTTTTCATTAATTTTATAGTAGATTGAAATAGTAAAAAATAGATGGACTTTTAGTAATTAAATAAAAAATGTTGTTAAAAAATGAGTAATGTTGAGTTTTAGGTGGGAATTTCATTAGTATGCAGTTATCAAATGTTTGATAATTTTGTAACTATAACCTACATTCTTACGTAACTTCTAGATATTTTGTCTTACGCTATAGTTCAGAATTTTCCATGCATATTTCGATATTATATTGACCATGAGCATGCGGTGGCGAAATCTGTAAATTTAATTCTCCGTCATGGTAAACTAAAATTACATCAATACAGATATATGCAATCTATTAATTTGAGGATATACTAATAATTAGTGCTACCAGTAATTTGCGCTTAACTAATAAAAATTATTTTGACGCAAAAAACCTAAATAAAAAGAAAAAATATAATAATAATAATTTCATAGGATTTTATTAGCACAGAAAATTATTATAGTTATTTTCAAATTACGAACAGTTGTTATCGATAAACAGTTTTAGTAAATTTGTCAATTTCCAGAAGCGCGTAAAGAAATGTTTTGTTTTCCCACGGCGACTAATCAATTCCAAGCATACAAGTCACCGAAAGTGTGACAAGTCTTGTCGTTTTCACAGCTCTGGAGGTACGTTACTTTTTTGTCGGAACAGCCGAAGAAATTGCGTGGGAAGTGCAATTGTCCGGTAAGAATGTTTATAGGGCGGAGGCGCTAAACAGCCACCCATGTCGCTCGTTAGACAAGAGCCGTACAGAGACGCGCGCGCGCGCGCGCACTCGTCCCCATACGTGACCGACGGCTCATTTCCAGATCGATAGATCGGCTACTAGCAATGCCACTCCGCGCAACCGTACATATACGTGTGTCAGAACGCGCGAGCCCCTCTATATCTCTCACTCTCTCTCCCTGTACGTAACGTGTGCCGAATTCCTCGCACGTAGATCAACCTCGAACACCCAGCGAGTCTAGCTGCAGATGCACGTAGTTTACGCTCCGAATTCGTCAGCCAGCCAGAGGGAGACAGAGGAAGAGAGAGAGAGAATCGCTCGGGCAGGTGACTCACGTAGCCGGCCAGCGTGCGAGAGATGTATTTTTAAAAGCCCAGGCGCGCAAGAACGTAGGCTACTGCATTTTTTCTCTCTCTCTCTCTCTCTCTGCCTAGCTGTGTAGCTGCGCACCGAGCTGAGTACTTTGCGTAGTTTTTAACGCGTCGTCTGGCAGCGAAATGCCGAGGGGTGATGTGGCGCTCTCTTTGTCGGAGAGGGTATTATGGTGGAATTAGACATGCCAATAAAATGTTGGATTTTCGAGTAAGGGAGTGACGTTGATGGTTTGTTTTGAGAGATATGATAGTCAACATTTTTTGTTAACTTTGTGACATTTATAAGTTTATTGTAGTAATTATAGGTGTTGTATCGTTTAAAGTATCAGTGGTAGATATTACCCTCACACAATATTGAAATCATTTGTTTAGCATTGAAGAATTATTTTTATGATATCTAGTAATATTAGATTAAAATGATAAAGTATAACGCTTAAATTTACTTTTTAAAGTCATCAAATAGTCGATGTCATTTTAATGGCGCTTAGTTTCCTTGAACTTAATAAAAAAAATTATAGAAACAAATATTTCAAATAAACATTATCTTTAATATTGGTTCACAAACATATGTTTTTATTCAAATTAATATTTTCGAGTTTAATTTATTTTAAATGATATTTGAATTATATTTAATTAATATCATTATATTTAAAATTTCGTTTTAGTAAACTTTGTCGAATTTAAATTATTCAATTTTCAAATAAAATTCAAGATTTACAAAAGAATAAATATTTATTATAGTAAATATAATATTGAGGAAATAAAAATATTAAAAAAAATGATAGTATAATCATAGTAAAACAATTACAAAATATTATGAAAAATAAATAATATTTTCATCTATTTCATAAAATACAATGAATCGAAAACTTAATATAAATCAAAAGAAATTAAATTTGATTAGAAATATTTATAAAAAACGAAAAAGCAACTATTATCAATCAAAATATACTGATTCGTTTTCTAAATATTAGCAAACAAAGAAACGTAAAAATATTTAATCTTAGATACCTTTGAATTTAATAATATAATTGAAGTGAAAAAGGGGCTTCACCAAGGTTTAACTAAAATCTATCTTTACATAAAATTTTTATTTGATTAATATAAATTTATTATAATTATTTTGAAAATATAGAAAATATTTTTTTTTTTTTCAAAACAAAACAATATACGTAACAAAAAATGTATCTTATTGTAGAACTTAATATGCCAATTGTCATAATTTTTGTTTAACTACTCCAACGAATAGCTATCATAGATATAGCTATTTAAATAAAAGACGTTTATTGGTATAACAAGAAAACGGTTGTAACTATTACAAAATTTTTGATTGGTAAACCTATAATTGAAAGCTTTTTCGAATGGATGGACTAATATACACAAACCTATGAAATATATGTATACATCACTCTCGCGGACATTTTTTAGAAACAGTATACTTTGACTATAAGTACTTCAAAACGTATATTTATAAAATGTTTTCCAAGACCTTGTTTCTTCACGATCACAAGCTTTTTCAGTGAGGAAGTAATAATGGTAGATAAACTTTATTATGATTGCCCACAACATCTAGTGATAAGTATATTTTTATCTAGTTAAAAATTAAAGAAAAATAATTATAGCAAAAAATGTTTGATATAAATGTTTTATCTGCTTTCGAATTAATCTATTTATAGTGATGTAAATGGTAAGAAGAATTTTACAACTACAACGGCAAGTTATTTTAATTTAATTTTTACAAAATAATTAAAATAAAAGAAAACAAAGGGGGTCTTTCATATTTCGATTATAGGTTAATTTTTTTATAAAAGTAATTGCTTTAACGACTTAGGTAAATTAATATATTTTAATTCCTTTTATTATAGTGTTACTAAACTTTATACCTTAAACTATTCACATCAGATAACGAATATTACTGAGAATAAAATAACAAGTATTGGTAAATCGCTTACAACATTATACAACGTCAGGTCAAAATTTCAAGTAAACAAAAAAAAAGCAAACTCAAAACGCAATCTAAAAAATTCAACATAACACACCCCAAAACTAGTCTAATCATTAACGTGATTACTTGGCCGATCTGGCAGTCGATTATTCCGGCTCTCCGCGTGTGCAGTTCCATCGAGCTGGCGCTTGCGCGCGATCAGTAAAAGCCCGCACGTTCGCGCGCAGACGCACATCCGAGTGTATTTTTCGTCCATGTGCGCCTGCCCGCGCACGTGTGAGTGCCGGATTGGCTGTGTTCGTAGGCCGGGACAGGGTGTAAATTGCGGCTGCGCTAACAAAGCGGCCGAGCGCGCCCAAGTAGATGCAGGGCTCCGCTGGGAGAGATAGATACAAGGGAGAAGAATCGCGAGGGGGGTGAGGCAGGAGGAGAAAAAAGAAAGAAGAAGTCCCGGCTTTTCTCGCGCGGAGCTAAGCCCGAGGACGCTACCTCTCCCTGAATCCGCCTGACGCGGCAGAAGGCGCGCAGGAGGGAGAGATGCCAAAAGAGCGAAAGAGCCGCGGAGAGAGAGAGAGAAATGGGCGGTGGTCCCTGAGATAGGTTCTCGGCTATCAGTATAACCCGGGGAGACGAGCCGAGTCGTCCTGCCGCTGAGATCCGAAAGACACCTGGCGCGCCATCTACGAGAGGATTACCAGAGTTTGTCTCCTTGCCTCTCTCTCTTTCTCTCACTCCAGTTCTACATCTCTCTCTTTTGCAGCGACGCTCTTTCCCTACTCGCCTGGCTTGGCGTGTCACTGCGGTGCGATCTAAGAAATCTGCACGCTTATTCGGGAGATTTTTCGCTGATTTTCTTTGATTTCTCAGGATTTTCGCTGCCACGCTCTGGGTCTTACCTGCTCTTTCTGTTACTACTGCTGGATGTGCACATTCCGAGCGCCTGACACGATGATAAATTTTTTTTACAAGCAACGCTTATGTATAAAAGGAGCTTAAACTACACCTACCTATATATACGTGGAGATATCATGGAGATTGCGCAATAAAGTAGAATGCGCGGCTGTCTGATCGGATAGGGCAGTAACCACTTGTCTGCTTTACCGATAGAGTTTGGCGCGATCCCCGGATTCCTCGCGCGCTGAAGAAATCTGTAAAAAATACCTGGCGAGCAAATTTCGTCCACTCGGCGCGTCCTCCCGTATATGGAGCTGCTTTATCTACTCGCTTTCGCCGCACGGGATTTTTCGTGCGACCGCGTGCTTTATATAGAGTCATGCTGCACGATAAATGCAAATATTGATACAGCGCGCTCGGCATCCAAGGGCTCAGAGCAAAAAGTCCATATCCGTGAATGCGCAAGGCACTTTTTTTTTTTTTTTTTTTTTGGTCGTGCACGGAACGGGCCCTTCGATAAGGGATATTTAAATTTTATGTACCTTGTTCGAAGTGCGCCCTCGCTTGGGTTGAGGTCTTCCTTCTGTCTTTGGTCCTTTGTCTTGGGGTTACCTTTATTCTGATCTTACAGTGGGTACGTGCTAAAAAGGATAACGTAAAATAAAACACCAAATCAAAATAAGCAAAATTAAAATAAATTAATGAAAATGCATTGTTAGATTTATGTAAATAAAAGGTTAATCAAGCAAATGATATAAAAAAAACAATGAAACTAAAAAGAATGTAGTATAATTGGCTTTGCGTTAAAATAATTTTATTTTTTTATTAAATAAATACTGTAACTTTAATTTTAATACGTGTTATTAAATAAAAATCCAGAAACTGTTTATAATTTCACATCTAAGAAGACAACGTAACCTGCACTAAACCTTACACATAAAAACAGTCAACTATTCTAATTTCATAAAACAGACGTAAAAGCCCGACCATAAATTAATACACGTTAATTACAGCTCTCCTACAAGCATAAAACCAAAAAATTACAACTCGCTGATTAATGGCAAATCAACTACAGTCCAATTAAGTCGAGGGCAGCAAAAAGGAGAAGCAAAAAGCAGCGAACATATAAGCC